>ML777648.1:2767226-2778548 GCA_009831015.1 Picea engelmannii
AGCATGGGGACATATAGCAAGGACCTACTTGTGTGCTTGCTACCTAGGGTTTCAAGATTAAGCAATATAATAGAAAATGTAAGAGATTAAACCTACAACCATTCATTTAAGAAGTTTTGCATGAAAAATTCACTTACAAATCAGGAAGAATGCTCATCAAACCCTAGTTGTAAACCTTCCAATGAGAGAAACACCATAAAATGCCAAGAAGAATCCTCCAACAAGAGTTGCGCCTCACTTCCAAGAGAAAAATACCAAGACAAAAGACTAAAAGTAGATATCTCACAAGAGAGTGAGTTATGTTATTTTAAAATGAGAGGCAACGTCCTCTATTTATATCATCCAAATGACCTTTAATTTTAAAAATAGGTCATTAAAATAGCCGACAAGGCCAAATTTTAATTTTACACTGTTTTTACATTAATCTGCTAAAATATGTCATAATATGAGCTAAAAGGGGGACATCAGGCCCTTCTGAGGGAGACGTTGGCCCTTTTTGGGCAAGCTCAGCATCCAGGAAGCCAAACGTTTTCCCTTCTAGGGCTCCTCCAAGCTACCACATGTGCCAAATGATCCCAGCACACTGCCACACGCTTCAGACAATGTCCAGCTACCTCAGGTGACGTCCTGTCCATCAAAAGCAAATGTCCCATCTGCAGTAGGTGCTCCCCCCTAGGGCGGGCTCTACCAAAGTGTCCCGGGTAGGACGTCCTTCTTCCTTCTTGTGCAGTGGATCATCACAACGTTGTCCTGTCTCTGCCATCCCAACAACCATCTAATGGGCTCTTCAGCCCCATGGAGGTCCGAGTTAATCATATCCCCATGTGTACCGGTCCACTGGTACCTGTCCACCGGGCATGGTCCTGCACATCAAAAAGTACCCCCTCCATGGGCTCATTAGTCCTTGGGAGCATAGCAATGTCAATCATATTTCATCATTAAATTTATAAAATACATGCATGAAATCCCTAGCATATCATCTAAGAGCTCAAAGACATTACACATATCTACTATACAACGCTGAAGAAACTAACAGAATAATCTATTAGGCTAATACCCACAAGAAAAGGAAAGTTTCCTTAGAGGATCATTCAAGCCATGTTCATGAAGTGATATGGTCTAGGGATGTCCAGTTATAGTAAGACCAGGGGTAGGTGTTGTCCGTGGGTGCCTCTGTAGGAGGTGAGCTATACTTGTCATGGATGCACTTTTTCCAAGCCCTTTTATTGCCTTTATTTTTTATTTATTTCTTTTCATTCTTTTTTACTTCAAGGTCTGACCAGAGGACACTGCCTTGGCATGGTGACCAGAGCTGACAGTGTTACCCACTGGTATCTTCACAGAAATGTAAGGCTGGCTCGTGATGAGACCCCCTTTCGCTTGGCCATGCAACCAAAGGTCATTGCCCTGGCGTGGTGACCAGATGATGGCAATGTCATACTGTTGGATACCTATGAACATAATGGGTCAGCTCGTGATGATACCTCCCATCCTCTTGGTTAGGTCTTGTTTTATTATTTTTCTTAGGGTCTCTTTAGTTTCTTATCGAGAGGCCTTTTATTGCCTTCTCGGGGATCCCTGGGTGAAACATCTCTAGGTTTTATTTCTTATGGCTTTTATCTTTTACCAGTTGCTTTTACCCCCTGGGCCTTTAGCCCCTTCTTCCCACAGTACAAAGTATAACCCTCAAAAGGTCATCCTAATGGCCGGACTAGGGGAATGGGATGGATGTGTGGGAGATAAGATGTAAAATGATAGAATGGTGGGAGAAGACGATGGCTCTGCAAATCCCCCCTGGTGGCTAACCAAAACCCATGAATACCATCTTGCTAGGTCACCCTGTTAATTCCCCCAACCATGGTCAAGTGGATTGGTGTAAGGTCCAAGCAGTTATCAGAAATGTAAGGAACCTGATGCATACATAAGAAGGTTATAACAATCAAACATGACACATACCATGATACCTTGTACCAATTACCTCATGGAGCAAGAGTCCTCTCCGATGGAAGCCCAAGCCGATGGTGATGGAAGCTGCTGCTACTAACAGGAAAAGTCTGGTGAAGAAGAAGAAGGATGTGCCCTCTAGGGCCATGCTCAGGTCAATCCTGCTCTCAGTACTCCATGTCTAGGACCTGTGGGACTAGAGACATGATCTCCTAGTTATCCCTAGATATCGGGGATAACAAGCCTCGTTGGCCAAGGCTACATCACGACATTTCTCATCGAGTTGCTTGAGATATAATAAGCATTCTTCAAGTGGTGAAGTGTCTAACAATAACTCTACTGCCAATTTCAAAGACATGATCTAGCACTCTATCGACAAGACTGCTTCCAGCCCGTAAACGAGTTGAAAAGGTGAGAAACCAGTAGCAGTCTTCACAGATTTTCGGTAGGCACATAATGTCGAGTACAACATCAAATGCCAATTTGACTTGGCATAATTGATCGTTCATTGTAGAATAGTCTTGAGGCACTTATTCACAGCTTCCACCTGACCATTCTCTTGTGGGTAGTAGGGTGATGAATTCTCTTTCCTAAACCCAAGGTTTGATTTTAACTCGGACATCATTTTGTTCTAGAAGTGACTTCCATGGTAAGTGAAAATCTCCTTCGGGATGTCAAACCTCGATATTATCTGGTTAAAAGTGAAGAGAGTTGTTGTTTCTCCATCATTGTTAAATGTTGGCATAGCCTTGACCCACTTTGTGAAGTAGTATACCGCTACAATGATATAATGATGCCTCTTGGCTGAGGCTAGGTGGCATGTAGTGAAATTGATTCCCCACTTGGTGAAGGGACCAACAACAATAATGGGAAAAATGGCAGCGGGGTGTGCCCTCATCTTCCGAGAGAAGATCTGACATGGGTGGCACTTCTTAACCAACTCAATGCAATATTTGACTAACGTAGGCCAAAATTAACCGACTCATAGAATATTTTGGGTTGTTTCCAACCCAAACAAATGACCACCACATGATCTAGTGTGGCAGTCATTAAGAACGAGTTCTACTTCTTTGTGAATAAGGCATCGACGAAGAATGAAATCTACACCTCGATGATACAAAGTGTCATCAAGGATGAGATGTTTTTGTGCCTGATGGCGTATTTGTTGACACTCATCGCGAGAAGAAGAGGTGGGACACTTCAAAGTCTGGATATAGACTAGTATATATCCATACTAGGGGTCCAAAGATAGAATCAGAAAAAGATCTCCTTTAATAGGAGATTCTTCAGGCATAACATCACTTGATTCGACTAGAAGTTATGAGATAAGTTCTGTAAAGACCAGTGATTTTTTGGATTTCGTGGAACCAAAATCCAAGTCAAATTCTTGGAGGATAACGATCCATCTATTGATATTTTTTCCGCTGACATGTCGCGTCAACACATATTGAAATGGATTCACAATGGCAACGATGGTGGTATTACGAAGAAGAATATAATGATGGAACCATTGGACAACATGCACTGCTACCAACACAAGATTCTTAACATGGGAGTAGTTGAGTTCCGGCCCAATCAGGCCTTGGCTCAGGCAATAAATCACATGCTCTTCAAGAAGATTGTCTTCTTGAACTAAGACCATACTGATGGTTGACTCTGTAGCGGCCAAGTACAATAAAAAATCTTTATTATAATTGGGAGCTCGGAGTAGAGGGGCAGATGTAAGGGTGCATTTCAATGATTCAAAAGAGCATTGAGCAGCTTCATCCCAATAGAAAGGGACTCCCTTTTCAGTAAACACATGAACCCTTTAGTGATCTCGGAAAAGTTTGAGATAAAACACCGAATAAAGTTTTCTTTCCCCTGTAATATTTGACATTGAGGGACTGTGCATGGGGGAGGAAATTGAACTATCACCTCAACCTTAAGAGGATCGACCATGATCCCTATTGTCAAAACTATGAAACCTAGAAGATGACCCAACGTAACGTAGAAACTTCATTTTTTAGGATTCAAGTGAATCTTATAGTAGTGACATCGTTCAAAGATTAGTCGGAGGTGTGCGGGATGATCAGCTCTCTTGAGAGATTGTGATGCTAGATCATCGAGGTAAGCCCCAACTATATGCATAAGGTCGTGGAAATCAAAATACATGGCCCGCTAAAAAGTGGATCCAACATTATTCAGGCCAAAAGGCATCTTACGATAAGAAAATGTGCCCCACGAACAGATAAAAATTGTTTTACGCTGGTATTTGGGTTTGATTTGAATCTGGTTGTATCCCAAAAAACCATCCATGAATGAAAAGACCTCACATCCTCCGCATTCATCGACAATTTGAACAATGAATGGGGTGGGGAAATTATCCTTTGGACATGCCTTATTCAAGTCATGGAATTCCATGCACACGCGAATCATACCCTATTTCTTATTAATCGGAATGGGATTTTAAACCCATTACATCAACTGTACAGGGTAGATAAAGTCGGCTTTCAGCAGTTTCTCTAGTTCAGCCTTAATAGCTTCTGCTTTCCGAGGATTCACTGGATGAAGCTTATGTTGGAATGTCTTGGCATCGGGATAAGTCATTATCTCATGTTCGATGATTCTTGGATAAATTCCTGGAATTTTCTCGTAAGACCAGGCAAAAACATCACGAAATTCCTTAAAAATCTATATATATTCAAACCTCTTCGGGGGAGTAGTCCACTTCGATGAAAACATTCTCCATGAATATAGGGGTTATGGAGATATCAATAGGTATTGTTTCAGTGATACTTTCCATATTACCCTTGGCATAAGCTGCGTGCGTAGCTAGAGGATTAATAGGACAATACCTGTCTCCATTCATAGTCAACACGAATTCACCTACCTCTATTCTTCTTAACTCCGGGAGAAAATAAGACATGTGATGGAGATCATCCCAGGGTTTGTCTGGACCAGTCAATGCCTCAATAATAACCTCATCTGTGGGAAATACCAAGTCTAAAGAATCAATATTGGTGAGGGAACCTTGATCCCAAATAGGTTCGAGAACTGGATCTAACTTCTGTGCGGGAGCTGGATCGGGGTCGACTGAAGCTTGTTGGACAATATTGTACACAACTTTTGTCATGGACAAGGGAATGGCCATGCTATGATTCCATGTCCCTTCCATCGAAGTCGATGGGGAAATAATATTCCATGGATAGTTAAATTAAGTTGTACGAAATGACGACACTTGAAAGATTTCATCCTTAGGTTGGTCGGGGACAACCGATATCATCTTGACATCGCTAGAAGGAGGTAGGTAATTGAAAGTACCCATCAAAGGTGGGAACAAACCAACCACCACATTGACGATGTCGGGTTGAGGTTTATCAATCATCAAGATCATGGATACCCCCGATGAAGGGTTAGGCCTAGAGAAGGATGTAATGTCCCCACTTTGGGACATCATTATATTACATAGTGTTATGATGACCAGGGTAGTCAGTTGGAGATTATAGCGAGTACAAGGATTATTAAGAGGCATTTTTGGGTTTGGATTGCATCGTTCATCACATTTCATCATTATTATCCATCCCGCACAGGTTGGCTTTGGTTTTGTTGCATTTCAACGATTTCCATGATTATGAGTATTTTGAGCTATAACTTAATTAAATTCACTGAAGAGGTCATTTTGGGCACATTACTTGGAGGAACCTCTTAGCGTAATATCTCGTTGGAATTGGGAGAAGAAGTACTATAGGATGAGATGGTGAGAAGTGACTTTCAGTGGCCATGGAAACCACAAGGAGAGATAAGGTGCTTTTCATAGGTAAAAAGGTTAATTAATTAATTAAACTGATTTAATTAATTAATTAAATATTAATACAATGAAAGTCACTTTGGAGGGACAAGGTGAGCAGGAAGTAAAAAGGAAAGGCAAGGGCCTCTATTCATTCATTTCATGTATGTTTATCATTTTGATAGTTGGCTTCTAGCTAGAGAGCCTATAACTTGAGGGTTTTGAGGGTTTTGACTTAACAAACCCTAGAGGACGATTCGGTGGTGAAAGATTCCACCTAGATTGTCCCAATATTGGTCTCGGGGATGAAATAATCCCCCACACCACTCTAGTTCCAATCTACATCAATGTAGGAGGGTTCCACACCAGCCACAGGCATAGGAAGGAAGGCAGGGCACAACATTGGGGGTTCTAGGGGGGGGTGCACCATTAATTGAAGGAAGGTTCTATCTAGCCAAGGAGAAGGGATTTCAGAGATTTGAGCATCTGGGTTCTTCTTGCAGGATCTTTGCCATCATTTTTGGTTCTTTTTGAGAGAGTTCTATGGTATAGATTATTTCCTAGAGCATTGGGATGAATTTGAGAGAAGGAGGGAATTTCTGAGATTCAGATCTATTCAGTTTGGAAGGGTTATACTTCAGATATGACCCTGAGACTTCACCTAGTGACTTGCAGTGTCCCAATATATATTTCTAGAAAGTTTTAGGGAATTTGGAAGCCTCCTTCATCAAGGAAGAAATTGTATGGTTTGACAGTTTTAGGAGGGCACAACTCCATTGGAGGATTTGCCCTTGGTATTTCGATCTAAGATTTCAAGAGGGGATTCTACTCATCTTGATCTACAGTTTGGCATATTTAGTGGAGCATTTTGAGGTCTTTGACAATAGGGCCGAATTATTGAGGCTATTCAGTGATCCAGTAGGACATGGCATCTTTTAGCTTGGGGGTTGACACTTCATATGACCCAGATCTTTCTTATATTGGTGTTCATGGTGTATTCAGCCTTTGGAGGCTGATAGTATCTTCTTGGAGCATTTTGTAGTAGCTCATATTATGTATTGGATCCATCCATTGAGCATTCCATATCGACATCTTCATTGTATCAGGTTCTTCTATTTATGAATAAAATTAGATCTAAGGTGTTTTGGCTTGTCTATCATATTGTTGATCTTGCATATAGTTGAGGTATGTTCCATTATGGTATATCTTGTTTATTGTTACAAAACACATTAAATTCATCAACATAAAACCTAACACCAAAATCAAGAGGTCAACCTACAAGTAAACACATACCAACAAGTAAATCAACAAAGTGTTTGATGAAATACCACAACCAATAAAAGTTTAAAAAGACACCAAAAACCGTGATGTTCCTTGCATCTTGGCTTTGGAACATTACAAAGGACAACTAGTCAATGGTTATGATTCTACCCTCATGTGGAAACAATAAGAGTCAAAAAATCATGGCAATCACTGCATGCATTGCATAGGTCCAACTCCTTCCTAATAGAAGGTTGTAGTTGAGAGGCTCATCGACCACTTCAACTTCGATGCACATGTTATTCCCTCCTAACAACACTTGGAAAGAAGGAATGATTCCATGGGGTCTGAAAGAATGACTTTCTAAAGTAGTAAGCAGAGTAGGTGAAAGAGAAAAAATGGGTTGGCCAATGGCCTTCCAACATGCCAACAACATCACGTAGCTCGAGGCTCCCTCATCAACCACCGTACTAAAAATATTTCATGTAAAAGATTTCATGGGGTGAGCCACTAGTATCTGAAATGAAAAGTGGTAAGGGAGACGAGGTTTCATGTCAATTGTATCAAGCATGATAGTTCCCATATTATAGGTCTTAGTATATCCAAAAGTAGACAACAAAGCCTTTCTCTTTGAAGGGAAGCTCTGGAGCACCTCCAAAGAAGACATTGTGCAAGGGTTTTGTGATAAATCTTCCACCACAGAGTAATTTTGGGCAACCCTTGCATTTGAATTTTGGGAAGCTTTCTTGAACGCCCCTTTCAGGATGCGTGTCATTTTTTCACCCATCATATTCTCAATCTAGAAAGGAATAAATGAGTTTATGACTTATTTACCCTTTTCAATAGTTTCTGACATTACGTAATCATGTTCCCTAGTTGCTATGTAAGCGTCACCTTTCAACATATAAACGTTCAAGGCAGACGGAATACTAGAAGATGCGGGGGGTCCCTGACTACCCCCATCTTCACTCGAAGAGGATTGAGTCATATTTTTCCCATGTGGAAATGGGTTCGTTAACACAACAGGTTGTTGTTGTGCCAATAACTTTTGGGCCTCCGCAAGTCGAGGGAACAGGTGAGTTAGGTGGTCCTCCAGGAAAAGGTTACATAGATACTTTGACTTTATCTTCTCTGTGTTTCCCCTGTCAGCATTGTTGTTGGGTTTCTTATCCCCCTTACCCTTCTTGTTTCATTGTTTTTTCTTCCCTTCAGGCTATTGGTTGGCCTTTGGGTTCGTCGAATGCACATTGTGTACATACGACGTTTGGATAGGGGGAGCAGTCGAATCAGAGGTTTGGATGGTTGTTGTCTACTGTATCGACAATTGTTGCAATTTATTTGACAGTTGGTCAGTGGGATTTTCTTGTGCTGAACCTACTATACCATCGACATGTGGTCCAGACTTGTGTCTGGCCTTGTCAAGGATGAACCGTGGTGCATCTGGAAAAATATCATAGAGTAAACCAAACTGAGAGTATATCAGTTCTAGTTGTTGTGCTCTCATTATCGCCTCCTCCTCTAAAAACACTCCCAACGTTGCAACATCCTTGGATAACTAAGGTACCAAAGACTTTAGGAACCACTCCAGTAGGAATGTCGATTAGACCTAGACTTTTATCAAACTCTTTAGACGCCGCCATTCTCAGATGTGATCCAAGATATGATCGCCCTTCGTCTGCTCATAGTTGTCCAACAATTCGGTGTCGGCATCGTATCTCACAGGTAGTTGGAAATGGTTCAAAAAAATGATCGCCAAATATCTAAAGTAAGATTATCTTGAGCGATCGAGCTCGATGTACCATTTAACAACACCCCCGATAAGAGTGCATTGAAACATGTGCAACTGTATAGAGTCATATCACAATGGGTTTTAAAAGCACCATAGTTTGAAAGTGGTCATGGGATTACTTGGATCTTTGCCAGGATTACCTTCAAAATTTGGAATGTCCAAGGGAAACTTAGTCGGCATGGGAGGCCAATGTAGATCATGAAAAATCATATCATTTCACAACCTTGACAAGTCTGGAAAGTGTAACGTCGCCACAAATGGTAGTTTGGGTAGAGTATTATGTACATGAAAAAGTGAGCCTAGAGTTTGACTGGCACCAGGTTGCCAGGAAATGTTAGGTTGTTGACCAGGGTTTTGGTAGACACCATGGCCTTGGCCATCATATGGATACTGCATTTGTTGGGACATCATCACCTTATTCCTGTAATTGGACGTCGAAGCCTAGGCGGGGATTTCTCCCCGCGTTGTGTTCCAAATATTCTGGAAAGGATTTTCCCTTGCCGATTTGATGGGCATAGGTACCAAGCCTTGCCCGGGGTTCCATTAACCATGTAAGGGGTTTCCCCTGGTCATCATTCCCCACAAGGTAACTAATTCCTACCAAGGATTCTAGATTCCTTGTGAGGAGAGAACTCTTAGGTTTTCCCCCTGTGTAGGAATAGTACCCTGCAGAGGATTCTGGTGTACAAAACTAGGGTTTCCCTCGAACAAGATGACAGCTGATGAAAAATTGTTATTACCAAATGTGTCAAACAAAGAGAATGTCATAGAACCCACTGGTGTGGTGTAGAATGATGATCCTAGAATTCCTTCTCCAAACAAGTTGTAGTTTGTGTTTGTCCCGACTAGTGGCTCGAAAGCATCACAGAGTAAGGGGGATGGAGGAGGTATATGACCTCCAATGTAATGGATAGAGTTATAGGAGGATGAATTCCCCCCCATGGGTGATGGGCTATAGATGGTGGATTAGTTGGGAAACTACCCAATATCCCATAATCTCAACGAATTCCTTGCAACTTTTTAATTTTTTCAACTTTTGCATGTATACACGGGTTGTAGTGATGCAGCTAGAATACGTACATGGGTTGTAGTGGTGCAGAAAGAGTATGTACATGGGAAGTAATGGTGCAAGGAACATATGTCTTCAAAAAATGAGTTTTTAATAAGAGAAACTCAGTGATGGCTTGGAAAAATTTGCATGCAAGAGGACCAAATATCAGGTTTGCATAAGTGGGGCAATTTAGGGTTATAATAGTGGAGGATATGTTCGAGAAAGTGCCGAAGTTGAGATGCTCCAACCATGATGTTCGAGATGCATTAAAGTTTTTTAACGTTCCATAGGAAACTAATTTGGTGGAAACGAGAGAGATGGGACCCCTAGGAAAACCCATCATGGATCCCACGCAGTGGATTACAGGGATGTATAATTCAAGTATCATGAACCTATTGGACATACCACATTTTGGGCATGGTAATAATGTGGGACTACGTGTCAAGAATTTGTTGGCCAGGTTACATGGAGGAATCTTGTGGATAGATAGGCCAAGCCCCATTGATGTGGCATTAATTTCTAAGATTAAATGGTTTCCCACTATTGACATACAACCTGAAGATTACTTAGAGAATAAAGCGTCAGAGAAAGAAATTATGGATATAATGAATTCACAGTTTGGAACAAATAGGGGGAACTATGAAATAGTCATCAAATACATCAAATATGTTGCGACATGGTTCGCCAACAAGATAATGACTTACAAATTGTTGAGGAAGTGCAGGAAATAAGAGGCCTCAGTAGGATTCATAGCAGTAGCTGCGCAGTGTGCAAAGGGGTTAATGTTTATCTAGGCGCCCTACCTATTAAACTAATTCCTAAGCGACTGTAGGGATGTGAAGGATAATGGAACTAAGTTCCATTATTCCGGGATCATCATACTCATATATTTGGTAGGTTGGAAGGAACCAAAGTTCTTGACTTTTATATATAGGAATGGGAAGTGCTACGCAGTGAGATATGAAATCCTCTAGAAAGCTAAGGATAGTAAGAATCAACAATAAAATAGCACAGTGTTTTCCATGGTTCTGGAAGAAATACAACAGAGAATGGAAAATATATGGAGGATTCATGTTGAGGTGGTCCAAGAGAACAAAGGGCTTTATAGGTTTAAGGAATCCAAACATCACATATGGCTCCAAGCCACAAAGGGCCTGAAGAAAACAATGGTTGGAAATGTAGTACAGTGTGTCAAGGGAAGACATTGACTGGATTTTCAAAGACTAGCCCGAGTAGTGGAAGGTTCCAGCACCAAAGAAAGGATCTAAACCCAAGGTGAAAGTAGTGGCAGGCACGTCGAAAAAGACAATTAGTCCAACTAACAACACCAGAAAGGTTTCAGACCATGCTCAAGTGTTAGGAAGAAGTGCAGCAATGAAAAAGCCTAGGATGAAAGAAAGAGTGTCAAGGGTGTTATCACCCTATAATTTAGGGGATCAACCGGTGACTGAGATATTATCTGTTTCTAGTATTTTTGTTGACAAATGATTTTTCATTCTGCAAATAATT
>ML777648.1:2778706-2816321 GCA_009831015.1 Picea engelmannii
GGCCATACCTTTCAAGCATGTCCAAGTTCTTTTTAAATTTAATGTTGATAGGTTAGTGAATAAATCTGACCAGACTGTCTAATCCTGGTCAGATAGCCCTTAGGTTAGATTAGTGAATAAATCTGACCAGACTGTCTAATCCTAGTCAGATAGCCCTTAGGTTAGATTAGTGAATAAATCTGACCAGACTGTCTAATCCTAGTCAGATAGCCCTTAGATAGAGTAATTTCTTAACCCAACAGTTTAATATGGGTTAATTGTCCTAGGAAGATAGGTTAGCATGTAGGTTAGTTGCTTCATTTGCTTCATCACCAATAAAACCAGATTGAGGAAAATGTTACACCATGTCTCAATTGCCTAAGAGTAGTTTGGACGAAGTCCCTTGGTGGTGTGTATATGAAAAGTTTAGGAAAAACACGTAAAATTCACCTATCTTAAGTTTTCCCAACACGTATTTCTCTGCTCCTGGTTTATGCTCCATGCACTTTTCAATGATCCAGATCATGGCACCCAGATCTACGATGCATAGAGCATTCCGAACCCCCCCGACCGTTCTGCTTTTAACTTTGGGGGGGGGGGAAGGGGTCCGGAATCGGTAATAGCATTGGTGCACATCTGGATGGCCCAGGGAAGGGCGCTTAAATCAACGGTCCATAATGGATTCCGGACCCCCCTGTTTGTTCTACCTTTAATGCAAGGGGGGGGTCCGGAATGAGTTTTAAAGAGCACGGTAAGATATGCGGCCTGGAAATGGGTGCGCAGATCAATGGTCTAGAAAGGTTTTCTTACCCCCCCTGATGTTATTCTTTTAACCAAGGGGGGGGTGTCTGGAATTGTTATTCTCCTCTGGCGGGCCCCTGGTCATACGTGGCGTCAGCATATTGAACCTAAAGTCCCATCCCCCATCTACCATCTGACAGCCCCCGTCACTCATGGACATCATCTCCCACTTGTTCCACTTGCTCCCGAGTGTGTCTCATCCCATAACTTCTGACAGTCCCTGCTGTCAGTACCTTACCCTTTTCAATCATGACCAACCCCTTGGTGCGACTTTTACCTCCAATCACCAGCCTCCACGTCACCCGTCCGTATGTTTTGGCCACCGTCACCTACCACCTCACCCCCAAGTGGCCCGTTGTCCATTTATTACAGGATAACATACCCGTTACCCTGCTGACCTGTCTCCCGTGTCCAACCGACCCCAGTTTTGAATAAAACTACCGTTATTCCCCTTTCATTCACTATTCGTCCATCGCACCAGAAAATTTACCTCTTACGCCTCCATTGCTTCTCCGTCACCTTCATCCTAAGTCATTCGAACCCACTAACATCGTGTTTATTTCAAGTATTGTCACAGAGATGGCGTCGAAGCCAAGACCAGTGGAAGGAGAAGAGAATCTTTTTCTTCCTCCTCCTGTCGACCTGAACAAAATCCCATTGGTTGATAAAGACAAGTTGATCACTGATACCAAGTGTGAATTCGATTTTTCGGACCTCCAGTCATGGCTATGGGAGGTGTTCCTGGACCAAAGCGATGAAATTGGACTCTGTGAGTCCAATTTGCCCCTGTACCTGTTTCCCCAGATCCACCACTTCCCGGAATTCGCCCTCAAATGCCAAGCCCATTATATTCCCGACCAGAGGGCCATTATCTCCTCATCCGAAGATGTCCTGTTCTCCATTACTCCCGAATACATTGACCAAATGATGCAAATCCCCCATGCCGATTCCGCTTCTCCTTTCAACCTAGAGATCCTTACAGAGCTGTATCAAAAGATGACCTTTCCCCAAAGAGCTCAAATTTTTGAGCTTTTTCTTCCCACCTCCGCTCAACTCCCTTCCACCAATCCACCTTACCCATCATCCATGTTCTCCACCAAGGGAAACCAAATCATCTCATCCCTTTGTGACCTGCTAAGTTACTATTCTGACCAGTGGGTAGATGAGCCCATCCTGGGTTTTCTATCCATTTTCTCCAATGATGAAAAACCCACAACACAGTTTGATTACAACACCTTCTTGGCCGACAATATTCATGAACAGTTCGTGAATTTTGGCACAGAGGGCATGTTCATATATTCTTCTATACTGGCATACATGTTTGTTTACTTTCAAGAAGATAAATTCAATTTTTCTATGCAGAAAATGGACGCAGATGGAAGGCCTCAGCCAGTCACAGCGTGGACATCTTTGTTGAAGCACAACTCCACAGAGTATAGCTTCAAGGCATTTATTGATATTTTCTACCATCCTGTGGTAGGTATGTTGAGTGGTAGGCCCGAGCCATGAATAAATGACGAGGTTCAGAGAATTTTACATCTCTCGGACAACGCAAAGACAGGGGACTGGTTCCTGTACCAAAACCACACTGAGATTAGAGTTTTCATGTGCGAACTAGTACCCTACAAGATACCAAAGTACGTGCCGGTAAGAATCTTTGCATTAGAGTATATTAGACAGATCATGAATTCAGACGACATTCATTTCGTCTCATTGAAGAAAAAGCAGCAGCTGCGCATCAAGGGGCAGATAGGCTCTTTCATCTGCAACATTCGGGGTGTCGGGGAAGAAGCTGACAGAATGTTGAAAGAAATGAAATTCTTTATGATTTTT
This sequence comes from Picea engelmannii, assembly GCA_009831015.1. Taxonomy (NCBI): domain Eukaryota; kingdom Viridiplantae; phylum Streptophyta; class Pinopsida; order Pinales; family Pinaceae; genus Picea; species Picea engelmannii. The sequence goes on from ML777648.1 coordinate 2,781,320, forward strand.
CCATGGCACTATGATCCATGCGGGATCATTTCAGAAATGCGGGTGAAAAACAAAAACATCCCGTATGTTCATGATTCCAAGCCCGAGATCGAAACATTTGCTAATCAGACTGTGTGAATGCCTGACACATTGATTGAAGTGGAACAACAGGCTCCCCCTACCACTGTCCCCCCGACCACTGTACCACCAACTACTACACCATAGGTCCCTAAAGAAAAGAGGCCTCGACAGGATTCATCTCTGCCTGTCATAGAGGTATCATCCGAAGAGTTCCATTTGCACACGAAGAGGCTTAAGACAGTTTCAGTGGCGGGCACGACAATAGAACAAGAATCCCCTCCTACCATAGTAACTACCACAGTAATTAAGCCAGTCATTCCACCTTTTGGTTCGAGCCTTTATCAAGGTATCACCCTAGCAGTACTGAAGAAATCCATAGACTCTCCCCTGAACACTCAGCCAGGAAAGACTGGGCCCAAATTGAGCATCTTCGAGAAGTACGAGTTGATCAAGAAAAAGAATCAGACTCTCACCAACATTACTTATGCTCAGTTTTGGAAACAAATGTCGACTGCGCAGCATAGACTGTTGTATGCATTCGACACAGAAAAAGGCAGGATGCACATGGCCTTCCTCCAAGCGCAGGTTCTGGATCCCAAGGTGATCTCGGACTATAAGAGGGCCACCTTTGAATTCCAAGAAAGGACGTGCACCCAGCAGATCAGATGGATCTTCACAAACAGAAAGGTGAGATGGTATTCCATACATTGGCACATGCTTCTACTTCAGTAGCCAAATTTTAGCTGTCGCTAAATAATGCTCAAACGAAGCTCAACATGGAAAAAATATCGTCCTTTGCAAAAGACAATAGAATTAAGACTTTGGAGGAGCTGGTCCTCAAAATCGGCTATGATCCTGTGAACGTCAAAGCTGCAGAAGAGATGATAAAGAAGAAAAATGCAGACATCGCCTCCTTGAGGAAATAGTTGAAACTTCCGCCTACAAAAGACTCACAGGCGAAGGAGATAGCAAAGAAAGAAGGCGAGAAGGACGAAATTCTTAAGCTGCTCATGGACCAGAACGCACAACTCAAAGAGATGGAAGCAGAGATGGAAAAACTGCTAAAGGAGAAAGAGAAGCTGAAGTCTATGGAAGCCATTCCATTGAGTACCATCCCAATTATAGGATTGAGCACAACAGCAGTAACAACAATTCCATCTGCAACACCAGTGACACCACAAGAGGGAACAATACATCTCACCAAATCCATGGAGAAAATGAACCTGCAAGAGACAGAAATCAACAGGCTGAAGAAGGAAGTTGAGAACCTCCAGGAACTCAAAACTTCTTTCCAAACCAGTCTATCTAAAGAAAAGCAGATAAGCGAGCAGCTCAGGAAAGAACTACAGCAGTTCCAAAAGCAAACAGTGGAAGGGAAGACTTTGGCTGAAGTCAAAGAAAATGTATGGACAGACATCACAAAGTCCATAAATTAAATATGGCCCATGATCCAAATCATGTTTGAGCAGAACGAGTTGGTCCAGAGGAGAAAACAAGCTATTGAAAAGATTGGAATATAATTAGGAGACAGGCCAACTCAGGCAAATGAGATCATCAAATTCCTAAATTCTAAAACCCGAGAAGAGATAGAAGAGTTGAAGATCGAGGACAGAACAAAAACCATCCTTGACGTCAAAAGAGTTTTGACCAAGAGAGGATTATTGCTTCAATTAGAAGAAAAGGTTTAGATCACGGACCAGGGGGTACATAAATTCTTCAGCAAGATCGAGACTCTCCAGAAGAAAGGTCTCCCAGGTCTGAAAGTTATTAATGATAAATTGATGACACTTCCAGATTACAAAAAGAGACTGGTTGAAGTGTCTAAAGATAATTCAAAATTTGCTGGCATACAAGGGAGCATCACCGGTAAAGCATTCTTGGACGCTCTTCAGTTGGACATCAGTATCCAACATGAGATTCGATACATATTCCTCACTAAGCCCACTTTCACCAAATATACGGAAATGGATGAAGTGTATCGGAGACTCCTCAAAATCATTGTTCCTAGTCATCTCAGATGGGAGGAACTCTGCGATTTGCTCGATTAGTAGATGAGTTGTCTAGGTCCAGTCACCTGTCCAATCAGAAGAGGTTGTGAAAGAATCTCGCCAACGGCCTACCCCAGAAATTCCGCATGCAGTCGTACCGAGTCATCAATCAATTTGATTAGTTAAATTAGTTAGGCTAAAAATAGAATGAGCACGTCCTGATCAGTTATGACAGGAATGTTTGTAATTTGAATTATAAATACTTCACTTTTAGAGGTGTTGAGGGTTGTTGATCTTTACACCCTGGCGCTATCAGACTGTAACCATTTTTGAAGAGATCTGCCATTAATAAAGAGGAAGCACTTTACAGGATTCTTGCGTGTATTCACTGGTGACGTTTATTCTCTAAGTTGAATGTTATCCTTGCTTTGTGATCATTTTGTTTTCTGAAACTAATCTTTAAGAAGTAACGTATGTTGCAGGATTTATCTTGGATACCCTGTTTCCGACTTTAAAGATTTTAATGTTTATCTTCTGAAGTTTTCAATTAAGAAATTCTTAACTGCTTCTTAGTTGAATTGATCTTTCTCATCTTTTCTTATGTCCATCATTTAAGCTATTAAAGATCCAGTGAGTATGTTATCTCGCCCTGTGGAAGTTTTCCTTTACGTTTCTGGTTTGTATCTCATATTTAATTAAACACAGACCCCATAGCCCAATGGAAGTGTAGACTGTCTTAACCAATTCAAAAAAACACTTTTACAACAAAACCTACCTATTCCTTTACCTAGCCTAACATCTTAATTAAAAACAAAGCTAAATCATATAGAGAGATCCCTCTCTGAAGCTGGAAGGGATAGATCCCAGCTTTAAAAGCGGTTGGATAAAGTTACCTTTGTCAATTTCTTCTGTTTCAAACTCTAGGAAATTTACCGAGTGCTAACATAATGGCGACTCCGCTAGGGAAGAACTTAAAAAATTGATAATTTCATCTTTTCTTTCCCCTAAAAAGAAAGTTCAAATTTGAGAAGAAAGTAATGTTTAGAGGTTGATTAACTCTGTACATATTATTTTCATACTCGCAAAATTAAAATAAAAATGAAAATAATATATATATATATATATATATATACACACACACATATACATATATAAAAACCAAAAAGAGTTCTGGCTCCCAAGAAAGTTCACACTCGATCTCATCCAGACCCAGAACCCGCGATAGTGATAGATAACCCCAAACATTTTCTTAGGCAAAAGACCTTGGTTGTCGGTTCAGTGAGTTGTACTCCCCTGCATAAATCTCCTTCCTTTTCAAGAAAACCAGTTATTTCTCAAAACCTTGATCTTGATACCTTTCCACAGTGAAGCCTGGTTATAACACAGTCTGATAGTTTTGTGTCTAGACTCGTCTTTGACCCAACTGTGTTGCAACCCCGAACCCCCAAAGTATTGTCTCCCATGACTAAACTACAAATCACTACCTCAGTAGCGTCTAGTCCCTCTTCGTCCTCATTTTCAGTCGCTACCTCTCCGACCACCCAGGTTGTCGTTCCACCTCCTCCACCCATCATGGCAGCTCGATATGCTCCTTTAGTGTTGGCTTCACCTATACATTCCATGCCCCAAGACTACCAAACAAGACTTCCGCAGTTCGATGCAACCGGACCTTTAAATGCCCAACAACATGTGGACAAAATGAATGATTATTTTGACTTGCAAGAAGTTGATGAGGCTGACGTGAAAATGTGATTATTTTCCCAAAGTCTGACAGACGACGTCAAGAAATGGTTCAAAGATTTACCCGCTGCCTCAGCCCCTGACCTTGTTTCTTTCCAAAGAATTTTTCTTGACAAATGGGAGGTAAAGAAAAACCCTTTCCAAATACTGTCAGAATACGAGAATATAAAAAGAAATCAAGGTGAGACAGTACAAGATTATTGCACCCACTTCAACAACCTATACAATGCAATCCCAACTGAAATCAAACCCCCACAGGGTCTGGCATTGATTAAATTTCCTGATGGATTTGATGTCGACATGTCATACCAACTAAGAGAGAGAAACGCTGCCACCCTAGAAGACATGCACAAAAGTGTTATAAGTGTGGAGCCCAATCTGTTAGCAAAAAGGGCCCGTCAAAGGTCTGAAAGGAGAGTCACGATCAAAGAAGAACCTTCCACATTGACCACTGATTCCAAATGGGATTCTATGGTCAGAACATTGGAACTAATGCAGGAAAGAGTGAATGTGTCAGACAGAAATCCTCCGAGAGACAACACACCTACTCCTCAGGTTCGAAACCCCAATTTCAGAAGAAACCCTCCTCAAATCAGACAGAGAGATCCTAGGGATCAAAGAGAACAGAGGGGTCCAGATCAGTAGATCATGCCTCCTCTACAGGAAAACTATGTTGATGAAGGGGGGGAAGTGATTGAGGAATTAGAGGACACTCACATTAATCTCATGGGCATTCACAACAACGAGGCCATTTTCCTTACTCAAGAAGAGCAGGAAATCTTTCTGCTAAATCAAACAAAGGTAAGTGAAGAAGCCGAAGATGCAGAACAATAGGCCTTTGAGAATTTTATTCTAGAGATACACCGACAGTACAATATGCGTAGCAATAAGATAGAAGGGAGTTCGAAGACAGAAGGGACTTCTTCCAAGAAGACGACTGAAGCACAGAAAGTAGTCGAGACTAAGAAAGCCCCTGAACTTTCTACTGAGAAGACTCCTGGGAAGACTACTGCTGAAGAGATTCCTGAGAAGAGTAAAGCCGACGCCCCCTTGAAGAAAAACATCACCATCTTGAAAAGGCCATCACAACCTGAGGTTTCACCTATTAATCCACCGAGTACTTATGAGCAGAATAATTTGGTGGACAAACCAGAAATGATGAGCCAAAGCAGAGCTACTACACCCTTTAGCTTGGACGGGGAGTTGGCCAAAATAAAAAATTCACATCCCACTTACAGAGTTGATGAACAGAAGTGGATATCGTTCATAGGTAATAAAATCTCTGGCCATTGAGCCTGATATAGGCGTGAAGGCCTTAACCATTGGATCCATGAACCATTCAAACACTGTGAACCTTGTTGATGATCATCTCGAACTTCTTTTTGGACCTGAAGTAGATGGTAGAGATGATACTGGCGAGGTCGCTCCTTTTTACATTAGTTTAAACATACACAACTTGATCTTGCATAACGCTATGCTAGACTCTGGTGCCTCCCACAATCTGATGCCCAAAGCAGTAATGGAAAAATTGGGACTGGAGGTCACCAGACCATACAAGGATTTAGACTCATTTGGCTCTAGCAAGGTTAAATGTATTGGTTTGATTAAGGACTTGTGCATCACCTTGGTTCAGATTCCTGCAAAGAGCATGGTTATGGACGTGGTGGTTGCAGACATCCCACCAAAGTATGAAATGTTGTTGTCCCGGTCTTGGGGGGCTAAGTTGAAAGGAACCCTGTAGCTGGATATGTCATACACCACTATCCCAGTGTTTGGGAAGCAGAGGAGACTATACAGAGAAACACTGATGAAGTACATGGTCATTAGCCAAGAAAAACCACACAATTACCCCCTTTACTCTACACATTCCAATTTAGATTCGTTCATCTTGTACAATGATGGTGATACGGAAGAGAAAGATACCCAGCTAATGGGAGACCTATCTGGTCAAGATGAAGGCCCAGAAAGCATTGAGGTAGCAAAAATGAAGAATGTGATAACTGAAGAGTTACCCGCTGATTTCTGGAGTATGGATTTTGATGGAGCTATGAGTAAAGAAGGAGCAGGAACTGGCTGCATAATCACCGAAACAGGTACTCAGAAAATCATTCCTACAAATTAAATTTCCAGTGCACTAACAATGTTTCCGAGTATGAAGCCTTGATGCTTGGCCTGAAGCTGTTGAAAAAAGTTGGTGCTAAGCAGATAATGGTAATGGGTGACTCTGAATTAAAAATTAAACAAATCAAAGGTGAGTACACTGCTAAACATCCATGCCTTAGAGCCTACAGAAATGTTGTTCTTGATGCCTTGAGGTGTTTTACTGAAGTTGACTTGCAGGTATTGCCGAGAGGACAAAATATTTTGGCTGATGGATTGGCTACGTCAGCGGCCACCTGTAAGATTCCATTCCACTCGACTCGCCCATATATTGTTGAAGTGAAATGCAGACCAACAGTTCCTGACAATATCAGGTACTGGCAAGTGTTTGGAAATGATGATCAGATCGATGACTTTTTTCAATGTAAAAACGACTTTGAATGTACAAATATAGATTTAGAAAATGAAGATGAAAATGTAAATAATTCGGATTTTGAATTTTATAGTGTAAATACCATAGATTCAAGAGATTTAGGTGTTGATGAAATGGACACTGAAGTTTTACATCTAAAGAGCAATATTTTTCCTACAGGTCTAGTTCCTTTAGAAGACTTGTTTGACTGTAACGATGTAGCCAAGAAACCCAAAATTGAAGCATACAGACAAGAGGTAGAAGAATGTAATATAGGGACCGAAGAGAAACCTAGGATGGTCAAACTGTCCAAATCCTTACCCCCAGAACACAATCTCAAATACATTGAACTGTTCAAAGAATATTCTGTTGTTTTTGCATGGGGCTATGAAGATTTGAAAGCCTATGATACCAGCATCATACAATAGAGGATTCCCATAAGAGAAGACCAAAAACCGTTTAGGCAGAAACTTAGGAGGATAAATCCCAAGTTGCTCCCTCTGATAGAAAAAGAAATCAAGAAAATGTACGATGCCAAGATGATAGTCCCACTATGTTTCTATAAGTGGGTCTCTAATTTAGTCCCTACACGTAAGAAAACAAGGGAAATAAGACTCTGCATAGATTTATGAAATCTGAACAAAGTATCCCTGAAAGATAATTACCCATTACCAAAAATGGACCACCTCCTACAAAGGGTGGTCGTGTCTAGTCGGATATCTCCGTTGGATGGTTTCTCGGGCTAAAACCAGGTCCTAGTTCACCCGGATGATCAATATAAAACCGCTTTTACCACACCATGGGGTACTTTCATGTATGTGAATATGCCTTTTGGTCTGATGAACGCAGGAGCCACGTTTCAGAGGGCAATGGATATCGCCTTCGTGGAAGAATCGGGTAAGTTTATTGTCGTTTATTTAGATGATGTGACTGTGTTTTCCAAATCTGATGATGAACACCTACGACACCTTAGACGAGTTTTCGAGAAATGTAGAAGGTTTGGGATTTCTTTAAATCCTAAGAAATGTCTTTTCAGGTTAGAAGAAGGCAAACTGTTGGGACACATCATCTCTAAAGATGGAATCAAAATAGACCCCAGCATAATCGAGGCCATACTAAAGTTAGAATACCCAAGAAACCTCAAAGAACTACAGTCTTTTATCAGGCAAATTAAATTTCTACGAAGATTCATTCCCAATCTGGCCAAACTCCTTAGAAACATTACAAACATGCTTAAAAAGGACGTGAAAATAAAATGGGACTCTGAGTCCAGACAATCCTTCGAACAAGTCAAACGAGCACTCACAGAAACCCCAGTTTTGATCAGTCCCGATTTCACTAAAGATTTCTATCTGTTTTCTTTCGCCTTTGAACATACTATAGTAGCGGTATTACTGCAGAAGAACATCGAAGGGTATGAATAGCCCATAGCTTTCTTTAGCAAAGCATTGAGAGATGTTGCCCTGAACTACAATATCATGGAGAAGCAAGCTTTTTCTTTGGTAAAACCCATAAAGGACTTCAGGGTATACATTCTCCATTCCCACACCATAGCTTATGTTCTGAATCCGGTAGTAAATGATATCTTGACACAGGACAACCCTGATGGAAGAAGGGGAAAATGGATTGCTGTCATTTTAGAATACGATATAGAGATTAAGCCCACAAAACTAATCAAAGGCCAAGGCCTTGCTAAATTAATGGCTGAATCTAACTTCCAGGCTCTTGACATTAATTTTCTAGATGTGGCAGATGAATAGGGAGAGATGGCGACTCCAAATGTTAGAGAGGTATTTCTCAACTCTCCATGGTATGCAGACCTTATATTCGTTTTACAAAATTTACAAGCTCCCCCTGGTTTGACTAAGACTAAAGCTACGATTTTAAAGTTGAAGGCTTTGAAATTTTGTATTCTAGAAGGCAATTTGTATTGGAAAGATCTTGCAGGCATCCTGTTAAATTGCTTACTAAAAGATGAAGCTGATAAAGTGTTGCAAGAGTTTCATGCAGGTGAATGTGGTGGCCATTTGAACTGGAAGGTCACAGCCAACAAAATACTCAGAGCTGGTTTCTACTAGCCCACCCTGTTCACAGATGTGCATCAGAAGGTAACAGCTTGTCACCAGTGTCAACTGTTTGAAGGAAAAAGGAAACTACTTCCTCTACCTCTGAAACCTATCTCAGTTGAGGCCCCTTTCCAGCAATGGGGGCTCGATTTCATTGGAGAAATACACCCACCTTCTTCAGGCCAACACAGGTGGATTCTTACTGCCACATATTATTTTACCAAATGGATCGAGGCAGTACCAAGCAGGCAAGCCACTCACTCTGTTATTATCAAATTTCTTGAAAATAATATTTTGTCTCATTTTGGTTGTCCTAGAAAGATTATAACTGACAATGCAGCTGCCTTTCGGTCGAAGAAACTCATAGATTTATGCAATCGGTACCACATTGGTTTGGGGCATTCCACAGCCTACTACCCTCAGGGGAATGGGTTGGTGGAATCTTCAAACAAAACTTTGGTAAATATCATCAAGAAAACATTGCAGGAAAACAAGAAATCATGGCACGATAAGCTGGTGTTTGCTTTATGGGCCGATAGACTGACCACCAAAAGGTCAATTGGTATGTCACCATACCAGCTGGTCTATGGTACAGAGGCAGTTTTCCCCACTTCTTTGGGAGTCCATGTCATGAAGTTACTACAAGACATACAAGCTGAGCCTAACGACTCACAGAGAAGGATCAACCAGATGATCCATTTGCAGCAGACTAGAAAAGAAGTTTTCAACAAAACACAGGTCGTCCAAGAAAACATCAAGAAGATCTTTGACAAACGAACCAAGGAGGATGATTTTGAGCTGGGAGATTTGGTGTTGAGATGGGATTCCAGGAATGAGGACAAGGGAAAGCATGGGAAATTTGACAATCTGTGGACAGGGCCATACATGATCCAAGCTTTCAGAGGAAACAATGCCTTTTTGCTAAACAATGTTGATGGGTCAGATCTTCTAGGAGCACCTGTAAATGGCAGGATGCTGAAACATTATGTACCACCTCAGTAGAATATTCGAGTTTTCCACTCTCCATTGTACATACCATTTTAATTTTAAATTTTCGATTGCATTTTCTGAGTGAAGAACATCAGTCAGTCAGTTGAAGCCCGAAGAGAAGGCCCTAAGCTGTTGATCATTGTTTTTCCATTTTTGAGAATAAAACCAACGAAGGCTACTAGACAGATTTGTTTAGAATGACAAGAACCAGGATTCTTGTCACTTAACAGGGCAAGTACCATCCCCAGGTGGAACCGCTGTTATCACCCTATAATTTAGGGGATCAACTGGTGACTGAGATATTATCTGTTTCTAGTATGATTGTTGACAAATGATTTTTCATTCTACAAATAATTTGAAAAAAGAAAAAAGAAAAGAAAAAAAAAGAAAAAAGAAAAAGAAGAAAAAGAAAAGAGGGCATAAAAGAATTGAACTGAAAGCCCCATGCAATAATAGTAACTTGGCCATACCTTTCAAGCATGGCCAAGTTCTTTTTAAATTTAATGTTGATAGGTTAGTGAATAAATCTGACCAGACTATCTAATCCTGGTCAGATATCCCTTAGGTTAGATTAGTGAATAAATCTGACCAGACTGTCTAATCCTGGTCAGATAGCCCGTAGATAGAGTAATTTCTTAACCCAACAGTTTAATCTGGGTTAATTGTCCTAGGAAGATAGGTTAGCATGTAGGTTAGTTTCTTCATTTGCTTCATCACCAATGAAACCATATTGAGGAAAATGTTACACCATGTCTCAATTGCCTAAGGGTAGTTTGGACGAAGTCCCTTGGTGGTGTGTATATGAAAAGTTTGGGAAAAACCCGTAAAATGCACCTATCCTAAGTTTTCCCAACACGTATTTCTCCGCTCCTGGTTTATGCTCCATGCACTTTTCAATGATCCAGATCATGGCGCCCAGATCTACGGTGCACAGAGCATTCCGGACCCCCCCGACCATTCTGCTTTTAACCGAGGGGGGGTCCAGAATCGGTAATAACATTGGCACACATCTGGACAACCCAGGGAAGGGCGCTTAAATCAACGGTCCACAATGGATTCTGGACCCCCCCGTCTGTTCTACCTTTAATGCAAGGGGGGGGGTCCGGAATGAGTTTTAAAGAGCACGCTAAGATCTATGGCCTAGAAACGGGCGCACAGATCAACGGTCTAGAAAGGTTTTCGGACCCCCCCTGATGTTTTGCTTTTATCCAAGGGGGGGGGGTACAGAAATGTTAATCTCCTCTAGTGGGCCCCTGGTCATATGTGGTGTCAGCATATTGAACCTGAAGTCCCATCCCCCATCTGCCATCTGACAGCCCCCGTCACTCATGGTCCTCATCTCCCACTTGTTCCACTCTCTCCCGAGTGTGTCTCATCCCATAACAGCTGACAGTCCCTGCTGTCAGTACCTTACCCTTTTCAATCATGACCAGCCCCTTGGTGCGACTATTACCTCCAATCACCAGCCTCCACGTCACCCATCCATATGTTTTGGCCACCATCACCTGCCACCTCACCCCCAAGTGGCCTGTTTTCCATTTATTACAGGATAACATACCCATTATCCTGCTGACCTTTCTCCCGCGTCCAATCGACCCTAGTCTTGAATAAAACTATTGTTATTCCCCTTTCATTCACTATTCGTCCATCGCTCCTGACAATTTACCTCTTACGCCTCCATTTCTTCTCTGTCACCTTCATCCTCAGTCATTCGACCCCACTAACATCGTGTTTATTGTATGTATTGTCACAAAGATGGCACCGAAGCCAAGACCAGTGGAAGGAGAAGAGAATCCTTTTCTTCCTCCTCCCGTCGACCTGGACAAAATCCCATTGGTTGACAAAGACAGGTTGATCGCTAATACCAAGTGTGAATTCAATTTTTCAGACCTCCAATCATGGCTCCGGGAGGTGTTCCTGGACCAGAGCGATGAAATTGGACTCTGGGAGTCCAATTTTCCCTTGTACCTGTTTCCCCAGATCCACCACTTCCCAGAATTCGCCCTCAAATGCCAAGCCCATTATTTTCCCGACCAGAGGGCCATTATCTCCTCATCCAGAGACGTCCTATTCTTCATTACTCTCGAAGACATTGACCAAATGATGCAAATCCCTTGTGCCGATTCCGCTTCTCCTTTCAACCTAGAGATCCTTACAGAGTTGTATCAAAAGATGACCTTTCCCCAGAGAGCTCAAATTTTTGAGCTTTTCCTTCCCACCTCCACCCAAATCCCTTCCACCAATCCACCTTACTCGTCATGCATGTTCTCCAACAAGGGAAACCAAATCATCTCATCCCTTTGTGCCCTGTTAGGTTACTATTCCGACCAGTGGGTAGATGAGCCCATCCTGGGTTTTCTATCCATTTTCTCCAATGATGAAAAACCCACAACACAGTTTGATTACAGCACCTTCTTGGCCGACAATATTCACGAACAATTCGTGAATTTTGGCATAGAGGGCATGTTCATATATTATTTTATACTGGAATACATGTTTATTTACTTTCAAGCAGATAAATTCAGTTTTTCTATGCAGAAAATGGACGTAGATGGAAGGCTTCAGCCAGTCACAGCGTGGACATCTTTGTTGAAGCACAACTCCACAGAGTATAGCTTCAAGGCATTTATTGATCTTTTCTACCATCCTGTGGTAGGCATGTTGAGTGGCAGGCCTGAGCCACGAATAAACGACGAGGTTCAGAGAATTTTACATCTCTCAAACAATGTAAAGATAGGGGACTGGTTCCTGTACCAAAACCACACTGAGATTAGAGTTTTCGGGTGCGAACTGGCACCCTACAAGATACCAAAGTACGTGCCGGTAAGAATCTTTGCATTAGAGTATATTAGACAGATCATGAATTCATACGACATTCATTTCGTCTCATTGAAGAAAAAGCAGCAGCTGCACATCAAGGGGCAGATAGGCTCTTTCATCTGCAACAGTCGTGGTGCCGGAGAAGAAGCTGACAGAATGTTGAAAGAAATGAAATTTTTTATGAGTTTTCCATGGCACTATGATCCATGTAGGATCATTTTAGAAATGTGGGTGAAAAACAAAAACAACCCGTATGTTCATGAGTCCAAGCCCGAGATCGAAAAATTTGCCAATCAGACTGTGTGAATGCCTGACACATTGATTGAAGCGGAACAACAGGCTCCCCCTACCACTGTTCCCCTGACCACTGTACCACCAACTAGTACACCAGAGATCCCTAAATAAAAGAGGCCTTGATAGGATTCATCTCCGCCTGTCACGGAGGTATCATCCGAAGAGTTCCAGTTGCACACGAAGAGGCCCAAGACAGTTTTAGTGCCGGGCACGATAGTAGAATAAGAAGCCCCGCCTACCATAGTAACCACCATAGTAATCAATCCGGTCATTCCACCTTTTGGTTCGAGCCTTTATCAAGGTATCACCCCAGCAGTACTGAAGAAATCCATAGACTCTCCCCTGAACACTCAGCCAGGCAAGACTGGGCCCAAATTGAGCATCTTCAAGAAGTACGAGCTGATCAAGAAAAATAATCAGACTCTCACCAGCAGTACTTATGCTCAGTTTCGGAAAAAAATGTCGACTGCGCAGCATAGAATGTTGTCTGCATTCGACACAGAAAAAGGCAGGATGCACATGGCCTTCCTCCAAGCGCAGGTTCTGGATCCCAAGGTGATCACGGACTATAAGAGGGCCACCTTTGAATTCCAGGCAAAGGACGTGCACCCAGCAGATCAGATGGATCTGCACAAACAGACAGGTGAGATGGTATTCCATACATTGGCACATGCTTCTGCTTCAGCAGCCAAATTTCAGGTGTCGCTAAATAATGCTCAAACACAGCTCAAGATGGAAAAAACATCATCCTTTTCAAAAGACAACAGAATTAAGACTTTGGAGGAGCTGTTCCTCAAGATCGGCTATGAACCTGCGAACGTCAAAGCTGCAGAAGAGATGATAAAGAAGAAAAATGCAAACATCGCCTCCTTGAGGAAACAACTGAAACTTCCGCCTATAGAAGACTCACAAGTGAAGGAGATAGCAGAGAAAGAGGGCAAGAAGGACGAAATGGTTAAGCTGCTCATGGAGAAGAACACGCATCTCAAAGAGATGGAAGCAGAGATGGAAAAACTGCTAAAGGAGAAAGAGCAGCTGAAGTCTATGGAAGCCATTCCATTGAGTGCCATCCCAATTGCAGGATTGAGTACAACAGCAGTAACAACAATTCCATCTGCAACACCAGTGACACCACAAGAGGGAACAACAGATCTCGCCAAATCCATGGAGAAAATGAACCTGCAAGAGACAGAAATCATAAGGCTGAAGAAGGAAGTTGAAAACCTCCAGGAACTCAAAACTTCTTTCCAAACCAGTCTATCTAAAGAAAAGAAGATAAGCGAGCAGCTCAGGAAAGAACTACAATAGTTCCAAAAGCAAACAGTGGAAGGGAAGACTTTGGCTGAAGTCAAAGAAAATGTATGGACAGACATCAAAAAGTCCATAAATGAAATCTGTCCCATGATCCAAATCATGTTTGAGCAGAACGAGTTGGTCCAGAGGAGAAAACAAGCCATTGAAAAGATCAGAATCGAATTAGGAGACAGGCCAATTCAAGCAAATGAGATCATCAAATTCCTAAATTCTAAAACCCGAGAAGAGCTAGAAGAGTTGAAGATCAAGGACAGAACAAAAACCATCCTTGAGGTCAAAAGAGTTTTGACCAAGAGAGGATTATTGCTTCAATTAGAAGAAAAGGTTCAGATCATGGACCAGGGGGTACAAAAATTCTTCAGCAAGATCAAGACTCTCCAGAAGAAAGGTCTCCCAGGTCTGAAAGTTATTAATGATAAATTGATGACACTTCCAGATTACAAAAAGAGACTGGTTGAAGTGTCTAAAGATAATTCAAAATTTGTTGGCATACAAGGGAGCATCACCGGTAAAGCATTCCTGGACGCTCTTCAGTTGGACATTAGTATCCAACATGAGACTCGATACATATTCCTCACTAATCCCACTTTCACCAAATATACGGAAATGGATGAAGTGTATCGGAGTCTCCTCAAAATCACTGTGCCTAGTCATCTCAGATGGGAGGAACTCTGCGATTTGCTCGATTAGTAGATGAGTTGTCCAGGTCCAGTCACCTATCCAGTCAGAAGAGGTTGTGAAAGAATCTCGCCAACGACCTACCCCAGAAATTATGCATGCAGTCGTACCGAGTCATCAATCAGTTCGATTAGTTAAATTAGTTAGGCTAAAAATAGAATGAGCACGTCCTGATCAGTTATGACAGGAACGTTTGTAATTTGAATTAGAAATACTTCACTTTTAGAGGTGTTGAGGGTTGTTGATCTTTACACCCTGGCACTATCAAACTGTAACCATTTTTTAAGAGATCTGCCATTAATAAAGAGGAATCACTTTACAGGATTCTTGCGTGTATTCACTGGTGACGTTTATTCTCTAAGTTGAATGTTATCCTTGCTTTGTGATCATTTTGTTTTCTGAAACTAATCTTTAAGAAGTAACGTATGTTGCAGGATTTATCTTGGATACCCTGCTTCCGACTTTAAAGATTTTAATGTTTATCTTCTGATGTTTTCAATTAAGAAATTCTTAACTGCTTCTTAGTTGAATTTATCTTTCTCATCTTTTCTTCTGTCCATCATTTAAGCTATTAAAGATCCAATGAGTATGTTATCTCTCCCTGTGGAAGTTTTCCTTTACGTTTCCGGTTTGTATCTCATATTTAATTAAACACAGACCCCATAGCCCAATGGAGGTGTAGACTGTCTCAACCAATTCAAAAAAACACTTTTACAACAAAACCTACCTATTCCTTTACCTAGCCTAACATCTTAATTAAAAACAAAGCTAAATCATATAGAGAGATCCCTCTCTGAAGTTGGAAGGGCTAGATCCCATCTTTAAAAGTGGTTGGATAAAGTTACCTTTGTAGATTTATTTTGTTTCAACCTCTGGGAAATTTACGGATTGCTAACATAATGGCAACTCCGTTGGGGAAGAACTTAAAAAATTGATAATTTCATCTTTTCTTTCCCCTAAAAAGAAAGTTCAAATTTGAGAAGAAAGTAATGTTTAGAGGTTGATTAACTCTGTACATATTATTTTCATACTCGCAAAATTAAAATATATATATATATATATATATATATATATATACATATATAAAAACCAAAAAGAGTTATGGCTCCCAAGAAAGTTCACGCTCGATCTCATCCAGACCCAGAACCCACAATAGTGATAGATAACCCCGAATATTTGCTCAGGCGAAAGACCTCGGCTGTCGGTTCAGTGAGTTGTACTCCCCTGCATAAATCTCCTTCCTTTTCAAGAAAACCAATTATTTCTCAAAACCTTGATCTTGATACCTTTCAACAATGAAGCCTGGTTAGAACACGGTCTGACAGTTTTGTGTCTGGACTCGTCTTTGACCCAACTGTGTTGCAACCCCGAACCCTCGAAGTCTTGTCTCCCATGACTAAACTACAAATCACTACCTCAGTAGCATCCATTCCCTCTTCATCCTTGTTTTCAGTCGCTACCTCTCCGACCACCCAGGTTTCCGTTCCACCACCTCCACCCATCATGGAAGCTCGATATGCTCCTTTAGTGTGGGTGCACCTCTACATCCCATGCCCCAAGACTTCCGCAGTTCGATGCAACCAGACCTTTAAACGCCCAACAACATGTGGACAAAATGAATGATTATTTTGACTTGCAAGAAGTTGATGAGGCTGACATGCAAATGCGATTGTTTGCCCAAAGTCTGACAAGCGACGTCAAGAAATGGTTCAAATCTTTACCTTCCGCCTCAGTTCGTGACCTTGTTTCTTTCCAAAGAAGTTTTCTTGACAGATGGGAAGTAAAGAAAAACCCTCTCCAAATACTGTCAGAATACGACAATATAAAAAGAAATCAAGGTGAGACAGTACAATATTATTGCACCCACTTCAACAACCTGTACAATGCAATCCCAACTGAAATCAAACCCCCACAAGGTCTGGCATTGATTAAATTTCCTGATGGATTTGATTCCGACATGTCATACCAACTAAGAGAGAGAAACACTGCCACCCTAGAAGACATGCAGAAAAGTGCTATAAGTGTGGAGGCCAATCTGTTGGCAAAAAAGGCCCGTCAAAGGTCAGAAAGGAGAGTCACGATCAAAGAAGAACCTTCCAGATCGACCACTGATTCCAAATGGGATTCTATGGTCAGAACATTGGAACTAATGCTAGAAAGAGTGAATGTGTCAGACATAAATCCTCTGAGAGACAACACACCTGCTCCTCAGGTTCGGAACCCCAATTTCAGAAGAAACCCTCCTCAAATCAGACAGAGAGATCCTAGGGATCAAGGAGAACAGAGGGGTCCATATCAGCAGATCAGGCCTCCTCTACAGGAAAACTATGTTGATGAAGGGGGGGAAGTGATTGAGGAATTAGAGAACACTCACATTAATCTCATGGGAATTCACGACAACGAGGCCATTTTCCTTACTCAAGAAGAGCAGGAAATCTTTCTACTAAATCAAACAAAGGTAAGTGAAGAATCCGAAGATGCAGAACAACAGGCCTTTGAGAATGCTATTATGGAGGTACATCGGTAGTACAATCTGCATAGCAAGAAGACAGAAGGGATTTCGAAGACAGAAGGGACTTCTTCCAAGAAGACGACTGAAGCACAGAAAGTAGTCGAGACTAAGAAATCCCTTGAACCTTCTACTGAGAAGACTCCTGGGAAGACTACTGCTGAAGAGATTCCTGAGAAGAGTAAAGCCGACGTCCCCTTGAAGAAAAACATCACCATTTTGAAAATGCCATCACAACCCGAGGTTTCACCTATTAATCCACCGAGTACTTATGAGAAGAAGAATTTGGCGGATAAACCAGAAATGATGAGCCAAAGGAGAGCTCCTACACCCTTTAGCCTGGAGGGGGAGTTGGCCAAAATAAAAATTCCCATCCCACTTACAGAGTTGATGAACAAAAGAGGCTATCGTTCAAAGGTAATAAAAGCTCTGGCCATTGAGCCTGATATAGGCACGAAGGCCTTAACCATTGGATCAATGAATCATTCAGACACTGTGAACCTTGCTGATGATCATCCCGAACTTCTTTTCGGACCTGAAGTAGATGGTAGAGATGATACTGGCGAGGTCGCTCCTTTTTACATCAGTCTAAACATACACGACTTGATCTTTCATAACGCTATGTTGGACACTAGTACCTCCCACAATCTAATGCCCAAAGCAGTAATGGAAAAATTGGGACTGGAGGTCACCAGACCATACAAGGATTTACACTCATTTGACTCCAGCAACGTTAAATGTATTGGTTTGATTAAGGACTTGTGCATCACCTTGGTTCAGATTCCTGCGAAGAGCATGGTTATGGACGTGGTGGTTGCAGACATCCCACCAAAGTATGGAATGTTGTTGTCCTGATCTTGGGGGGCTAAGTTGAAAGGAACCCTACACCTGGATATGTTGTACGCCATTATCCCAGTGTTTGGGCAGCAGAGGAGACTATACAAAGAAACACTGATGAAGTACATGGTCAGTAGCCAAGAAAAACAACACAATTACCCCCTTTACTCTGCACATTCCGATTTAGATTCATTCATCTTGTACAACGATGGTGATACAGAAGAGTAAGATACCCAGCTGATGGGAGACCTATCTGGTCAAGATGAAGGCCCAGAAAGAATTGAGGTAGAAAAAATGAAGAATGTGATAACTGAAGAGTTACCCGCTGATTTCTAGAGTATGGATTTTCATGGATCTGTGAGTAAAGAAGGAGCAGGAGTTGGAGTCTGGCTGCATAATCACCGAAACAGGTACTCAGAAAATCATTCCTACAAATTAAATTTCCAGTGAACTAACAATGTTGCCGAGTATGAAGCCTTGATGCTCGGCCTAAAGCTGTTGAAAAAAGTTGGTGCTAAGAAGATAATGGTAAGGGGTGACTCTGAATTAATAATTAAACAAATCAAAGGTGAGTATGTTGCTAAACATCCACGCCTTAGAGCCTACAGGAATGTTGTTCTTGATGCCTTGAGGTGTTTTACTGAAGTTGACTTGCAGGTAATGCCGAGAGGACAAAATATTGTTGAAGTGAAATAAGATTCCATTCCGCTCGACTCGCCCATATATTGTTGAAGTGAAATGCAGACTGATAGTTCCTGACAATATCAGGTACTGGCAAGTGTTTGGAAATGATGATCAGATCGATGACTTTCTGCAATGTAAAAATGACATTGAATTTACAAATATAGATTTAGAAAATGAAGATGAAAATGTAAATAATTCGGATTTTGAATTTGATAGTGTAAATACCATAGATTCATGAGATTTAGCTAATGATGAAATGGACACTGAAGTTTTACATCTGAAGAGAAATATTTTGCCTAGAGGTCTAGTTCCTTTAGAAGACTTGTTTGACTGTAACGATGTAGCCAAGAAACCCAAAATTGAAGCACACTGACAAGAGGTAGAGGAATGTAATATAGGGACCGAAGATAAACCTAGGATGGTCAAACTATCCAAATCCTTACCCCCAGAACAAAAGCTCAAATACATTGAACTGTTCAAAGAATATTTCGATGTTTTTGCCTGGGGATATGAAGATTTGAAAGCCTATCATACCAGCATCATACAACACAGGATTTCCATAAGAGAAGACAAAAAACCGTTTAGGCAGAAACTTAGGAGGATAAATCCCAAGTTGCTCCCTTTGATAGAAAAAGAAATCAAGAAAATGTACGATGCCAAGATCATAGTCTCGCTACATTTCTCTAAGTGGGTCTCTAATTTAGTCCCTACACATAAGAAAACCAGGGAAATCAGACTCTGCATAGATTTCTGAAATCTGAACAAAGTATCACTGAAAGATAATTACCCATTGTCGAAAATGGACCACCTCCTGCAAAGGGTGGTCGGGTCCAGTCGGATATCTCCGTTGGATGGTTTCTCGGGCTACAACCAGGTCCTAGTTCACCCAGATGATCAATATAAAACCGCTTTTACCACACCATGGGGCACATTCATGTATGTGAAGATGCCTTTCGGTCTGATGAACGCATGAGCCATGTTTCAGAGGGCAATGGATATCGCCTTCGTGGAAAAATCGGGTAAGTTTATTGTCATTTATTTAGATGATGTGACTGTGTTTTCCAAATCTGATGATGAACACCTGCGGCACCTTAGACGAGTTTTCGATAAATGTAGAAGGTTTGGGATTTCTTTAAATCCTAAGAAATGTCTTTTTGGGTTAGAATAAGGAAAACTGTTGGGACACATCATCTCTAAAGATGGAATCAAAATAGACCCCAACAGAATCGAGGCCATACTAAAGTTAGAACACCCAAGAAACCTCAAAGAACTACAGTCTTTTATTGGGCAAATTAACTTTCTACAAAGATTCATTCCCAATCTGGCCGAACTCCATAGAAACATTACAAACATGCTTAAAAAGGACGTGAAAATAAAATGGGACTTTGAGTCCAGACAATCCTTCGAACAAGTCAAACGAGCAGTCACAAAAGCCCCAGTTTTGATCAGTCCTGATTTCATTGAAGATTTCTATCTGTTTTCTTTCACCTCTGAACATACTATAGCAATAGTATTACTGCAGAAGAACAGTGAAGGGTATGAACAACCCATAGCTTTCTTCAGCAAAGCATTGAGAGATGCTTCCCTGAACTACAATATCATGGATAAGCAAGCTTTTGCTTTGGTTAAAGCCATAAAGGACTTCAGGGTATACATTCTCCATTCCCACACCATAGCTTATGTTCTGAACGTGGTAGTAAAGGATATATTGACACAAGACAACCCTGATGGAAGAAGGGGAAAATGGATTGATGTCATTTTAGAATACGATATAGAGATTAAGCCCACAAAACTAATCAAAGGCCAAGGCCTTGCTAAATTAATGGCTGAATCTAACTTCCAGGCTCTTGACATTAATTTTCTAGATGTGGCAGATGAATAGGGCGAGATGGAGACTCCAAACGTTAGAGAGGTATTTCTCAACTCTCCATGGTATGCAGACCTTATATTCGTTTTACAAAATTTACAAGCTCCCCCTGGTTTCACTAAGACTAAAGCTAGATTTTTAAAGTTGAAGGCTTTGAAATTCTGTATTCTAGAAGGCAATTTGTATTGGAAAGATCCTGCAGGCATCCTGTTAAATTTATTACTAAAAGATGAAGCTGATAAAGTGTTGCAAGAGTTTCATGCAGGTGAATGTGGTGGCCATTTCAACTGGAAGGTCACAGCCAAAAAAATACTCAAAGTTGGTTTCTACTGGCCCACCCTATTCACAGATGTGCATCAGAAGGTAACAACTTGTCACCAGTGTCAACTGTTTGAAGGAAAAAGGAAACTACTTCCTCTACCTCTGAAACCTATCTCAGTTGAGGCCCCTTTCCAGCAATGGGGGCTTGATTTCATTGGATAAATACACTCACCTTCTTTAGGCCAACACATGTGGATTCTTACTACCACAGATTATTTTACCAAATGGATCGAGGCAGTACCAAGCAGGCAAGCCACTGACTCTGTTATTATCAAATTTCTTGAAAATAATATTTTGTCTCGTTTTGGTTGTCCTAGAAAGATTATAACTGACAATGCAGTCTCCTTTCGGTTGAAGAAACTCATAGATTTCTGCAACCGGTACCACATTGGTTTGGGGCATTCCACAGCCTACTACCTTCAGGGGAATGGGTTGGTGGAATATTCAAACAAAACTTTGGTAAATATCATCAAGAAAACATTGCAGGAAAACAAAAAATCACGGCATGATAAGTTGGTGTTTCCTTTATGGGCCGATAGACTGACCACCAAAAGGTCAATTGGTATGTCACCATACCAGCTGGTCTATGGTACAGAGGCAGTTTTCCCCACTTCTTTGGGAGTCCCTGTCATGAATTTACTACAAGACGTACAAGATGAGCCTAACGACTCACAGAGAAGGATCAACCAGATGATCCATTTGCAGCAGACTAGAGAAGAAGTTTTCAACAAAACACAGGTCGTCCAAGAAAACATCAAGAAGATCTTTGACAAACGAACCAAGGAGGATGATTTTGAGATGGGAGATTTGGTGTTGAGATGGGATACCAGGAATGAGGAAAAGGGAAAGCATGGGAAATTTGACAATCTGTGGACAGGGCCATACATGATCCAAGCTTTCAGAGGAAACAATGCCTTTTTTATAAACAATGTTGATGGGTCAGATCTGTCAGGAGCACCTATAAATGGCAGGATGTTGAAACATTATGTACCACCTCAGTAGAAGATTCAAGTTTTCCACTCTCCATTGTACATACCGTTTTAATTTTAAATTTTCAATTGCATTTTGAGTGAAGAACATCAGTGAGTTGGTTGAAGCCCGAAGAGAAGGCCCTAAGCTGTTGATTATTGTTTTTCCATTTTTGAGAATAAAACCAATGAAGTCTACTAGACAGATTTGTTCAGAATGACAAGAACCAGGATTCTTGTCACTTAACAGGGAAAGTACCATCCCCAGGTGGAGCCGTTGTTATCACCCTATAATTTAGGGGATCAACTGGTGACTGAGATATTATCTGTTTCTAGTATTTTTGTTGACAAATGATTTTTCATTCTGCAAATAATTTGAANAAAAAAAAAAAAAAAAAAGAAGAAAAAGAAAAGATGGCATAAAAGAATTGAACTGAAAGCCCCATGCAATAATAGTAACATGGCCATACCTTTCAAGCATGGCTAAGTTCTTTTTAAATTTAATGTTGATAGGTTGGTGAATAAATCTGACCAGACTGTCTAATCCTCGTCAGATAGCCCTTAGGTTAGATTAGTGAATAAATATGACCAGACTGACTAATCCTGGTCAAATAGCCCTTAGATAGAGTAATTTCTTAACCCAACAGTTTAATCTGGGTTAATTGTCCTAGGAAGATAGGTTAGCATGTAGGTTAGTTGCTTCATTTGCTTCATCACCAATGAAACCAAATTGAGGAAAATGTTACACCATGTCTCAATTGCCTAAGAGTAGTTCGGACGAAGTCCCTTAGTGGTGTGTATATGAAAAATTTGGGAAAAGCCCGTAAAATGCACCTATCCTAAGTTTTCCCAACACATATTTCTCTGCTCCTGGTTTATGCTCCATGCACTTTTCAATGATCCAGATCGTGGCGCCCAGATCTACGGCGCACAGAGCATTCTGGACCCCCCCGACCGTTCTATTTTTAACCGGGGGGGGGGTCCAGAATCGGTAATAACATTGGTGCACATCTGGACGGCCCAGGGAAGGGTGCTTAAATCAACGGTCCACAATGGATTCCGGACCCCCCCGTCCGTTCTACCTTTAATGCAAGGGGGGGGGTATGGAATGAGTTTTAAAGAGCACGCTAAGATCTGCGGCCTGGAAACAGGCGCACAGATCAACGGTCTAGAAAGGTTTTCGGAGCCCCCCTGATGTTCTGCTTTTAACCAAGGGGGGGGGGTCCAAAATTGTTATTCTCCTCTGGCGAGCCCCTGGTCATATGTGGCGTTAGCATATTGAACCTGAAGTCCCATCCCCCATCTGCCATCTGACAGCCCCTGTCACTCATGGACGTCATCTCCCACTTGTTCCACTTGTTCCCGAGTGTGTCTCATCCCATAACTGCTGACAATCCCTGCTGTCAGTACCTTACCCTTTTCAATCATGACCAGCCCCTTGGTGCAACTTTTACCTCCAATCAACAGCCTCCACGTCACCCGTTCGTATGTTTTGGCCACTGTCACCTGCCACCTCACCCCCAAGTGGCCCGTTGTCCATTTATTACAGGATAACATACCCGTTATCCTACTGACTTGTCTCCCGCATCCAACCGACCCCAGTTTTGAATAAAACTACCGTTATTCCCCTTTCATTCACTATTCGTCCATCGCGCCAGAAAATTTACCTCTTACGCCTCCATTTCTTCTCTGTCACCTTCATCCTTAATCAGTCGAGCCCACTAACATCATGTTTATTGCAAGTATTGTCACAGAGATGGCGCCGAAGCCAAGACCAGTGGAAGGAGAAGAGAATCCTTTTCTTCCCCCTCCTATCGACCTGGACAAAATCCCATTGGTTGACAAAGACAGGTTGATCGTTGATACCAAGTGTGAATTCGATTTTTCAGACCTCCAGCCATGGCTCCGGGAGGTGTTCCTGGACTAGAGAGATGAAATTGGACTCTGGGAGTCCAATTTGCCCCTATACTTGTTTCCCCAGATCCACTACTTCTTGGAATTCACCCTCAAATGCCAAGCCCATTATATTCCCGAACAGAGGGCCATTATCTCCTCATCCGGAGACGTCCTGTTCTTCATTAATCCCAAAGACATTGAACAAATGATGCAAATCCCCCATGCCGATTCCACTTCTCCTTTCAACCTAGAGATCCTTATAGAGTTGTATCAAAAGATGACCTTTCCCTAGAGAGCTCAAATTTTCGAGCTTTTCCTTCCCACCTCCGCTCAACTCCCTTCCACCAATCCACCTTACCCATCATCCATGTTCTCCACCAAGGGAAACCAAATCATCTCATCCCTTTGTGCCCTGCTAGGTTACTATTCCGACCAGTGGGTAGATGAGCCCATCCTGGGTTTTCTATCCATTTTCTCCCATGATGAAAAACCCACAACACAGTTTGATTACAACACCTTCTTGGCCGACAATATTCACGAACAGTTCGTGAATTTTGGCAGAGAGGGCATGTTCATATATTCTTCTATACTGGCATACATGTTTGTTTACTTTCAAGCAGATGAATTCAGGTTTTCTATGCAGAAAATGGACGCAGATGGAAGGCCTCATCCAGTCACAGCGTGGACATCTTTGTTGAAGCACAAGTCCACAGAGTATAGTTTCAAGGAATTTATTGATCTTTTCTACCATCCTGTGGTAGGCATGTTGAGTGGTAGGCCCGAGCCACGAATAAATGACGAGTTTCAGAGAATTTTACATCTCTCGGACAATGCAAAGACAGGGGACTGGTACCTGTACCAAAACCACCCTGAGATTAGAGTTTTCGGGTGCGAACTGGCACCCTATAAGCTGCCAAAGTATGTGCCAGTAAGAATCTTTGCATTAGAGTATATTAGACATATCATGAATTCATACGGCATTCATTTCATCTCATTGAAGAAAAACCATCAGTTGCGCATCAAGGGGCAGATAGGCTCTTTCATCTGCAACAGTCGTGGTGTCGGGGAAGAAGGTGACAGAATGTTGAAAGAAATGAAATTCTTTATGAGTTTTCCATGGCACTATGATCCATGTGGGATCATTTCAGAAATGCAGGTGAAAAACAAAAACATCCCGTATGTTCATGAGTCCAAGCTCGAGATCGAAAAATTTGGCAATCAGACTGTGTGGATGCCTGGCACATTGATTGAAGCGAAACGGCAGGCTCCCCCTACCACTGTTCCCCCGAACACTGTACCACCAACTACTACACCACAGGTCCCTAAAGAAAAGAGGCCTCAACAGGATTCATCTCTGCTTGTCATGGAGATATCATCCGAAGAGTTCCAGTTGCACACGAAGAGGCCCAAGACAGTTTCAGTGTCGGGCACGACAGTAGAACAAGAAGCCTCACCTACCACAGTAACTGCCACAGTAATCAAGCCGATCATTCCACATTTTGGTTCGAGCCTTTATCAAGGTATCACCCCAGTAGTACTGAAGAAATCCACAGGCTCTCCCCTGAACACTCAACCAGGCAAGACTGGGCCCAAATTGAGCATCTTCGAGAAGTACGAGTTGATCAAGAAAAAGAATCAGACTCTCACCAGCAGTACTTATGCTCAGTTTTAGAAACAAACATCGACTGCACAACATAGACTGTTGTCTTCATTCGACACAGAAAAAGGCAGGATGCACATGGCCTTCTTCCAAGCGCAGGTTTCGGATCCCAAGGTGATCTCGGACTATAAGAGGGCCACATTTGAATTCCAGGCAAAGGACGTGCACCCAGCAGATCAGATGGATCTGCACAAACAAACAGGTGATATGGTATTCCATACATTGGCACATGCTTTTGCTTCAACAGCCAAATTTCAGGTGTCGCTAAATAATGCTCAAACGTAGCTCAAGATGGAAAAAATATCGTCCTTTGAAAAAGACAACAGAATTAAGACTTTGGAGGAGCTGGTCCTCAAGATCGGCTATGATCCTGCGAACGTCAAAGATGTAGAAGAGATGATAAAGAAGAAAAATGCATACATCGCCTCCTTGAGGAAACAGCTGAAACTTTTGCCTACAGAAGAATCACAGGCGAAGGAGATAGAAGAGAAAGAAGGTGAGAAGGATGAAATGCTTAAGCTGCTCATGGAGCAGAACGCGCAGCTCAAAGAGATGGAAGCAGAGATGGAAAAACTGCTAAAGGAGAAAGAGCAACTGAAGTCTATGGAAGCCATTCCATTGAGTGCCATCCCAATTGCAGGATTGAGCACAACAACAGTAACAACAATTCCATCTGCAACACCAGTGACACCACAAGAGGGAACAACAGATCTCGCCAAATCCATGGAGAAAATGAACCTGCAAGAGACAGAAATCAGCAGGCTGAAGAAGGAAGTTGAGAACCTCTAGGAACTCAAAACTTCTTTCCAAACTAGTCTATCTAAAGAAAAGCAGATAAGCGAGCAGCTTAGGAAAGAACTATAGCAGTTCCAAAAGCAAACAGTGGCAGGGAAGACTTTGGCTGAAGTCAAAGAAAATGTATGGATAGACATCATAAAGTCCATAAATGAAATCTGGCCCATGATCCAAATCATGTTTGAGTAGAACGAGTTGGTCCAGAGGAGAAAACAAGCCATTGAAAAGATCAGAATAGAATTAGGAGACAGGTCAACTTAGGAAAATGAGATCATCAAATTCCTAAATTCTAAAACTCGAGAAGATCTAGAAGATTTGAAGATCGAGGAAAGAATAGAAACCATCCTTGAGGTCAAAAGACTTTTGACCAAGAGAAGATTATTGCTTCAATTAGAAGAAAAGGTTCAGATCATGGACCAGGGGGTACAAAAATTCTTCAGTAAGATCGAGACTCTCCAGAAGAAAGGTCTCCCAGGTCTGAAAGTTATTAATGATAAATTGATGACACTTCCAGATTACAAAAAGAGACTCGTTGAAGTGTCTAAAGATAATTCAAAATTTGCTAGCATACAAGGGAGCATCACCGGTAAAGCATTCCTGGATGCTCTTCAGTTGGACATCAATATCCAACATGAGATTCGATACATATTCCTCACTAAGCCCACTTTCGCCAAATATACGGAAATGGATGAAGTGTATCGGAGACTTCTCAAAATCACTGTGCCTAGTCATCTCAGATGGGAGGAACTCTGCGATTTGTTCGATTAGCATATGAGTTGTCCAGGTCCAGTCACCTATCCAGTCAGAAGAGGTTGTGAAAGAATTTCGCCAACGACCTACCCCAGAAATTCCGTATGCAGTCGTACCGAGTCATTAATCAGTTTGATTAGTTAAATTAGTTAGGCTAAAAATAGAATGAGCACGTCCTGATCAGTTATGACAGGAACGTTTGTAATTTGAGTTATAAATACTTCACTTTTAGAGGTGTTGAGGGTTGTTGATCTTTATACCCTGGCACTGTCAGACTGTAACCATTTTTGAAGAGATCTGCCATTAATAAAGAGGAAGCACTTTACAAGATTCTTGCGTGTATTCACTGGTGACGTTTATTCTCTAAGTTGAATGTTATCATTGCTTTGTGATCATTTTGTTTTCTGAAACTAATCTTTAAGAAGTAACGTATGTTGCAGGATTTATCTTGGATACCCTGTTTTTGACTTTAAAGATTTTAATGTTTATCTTCTGATGTTTTCAATTAGGAAATTCTTAATTTCTTCTTAGTTGAATTTATCTTTCTCATCTTTTCTTTTGTCCATCATTTAAGCTATTAAAGATCCAGTGAGTATGTTATCTCGCCCTGTGGAAGTTTTCCTTTACGTTTATGGTTTGTATCTCATATTTAATTAAACACAGACCCCATATCCCAATGGAGGTGTAGACTGTCTCAACCAATTCAAAAAAACACTTTTACAACAAAACCTACCTATTCCTTTACCTAGCCTAACATCTTAATTAAAAACAAAGCTAAATCATATAGAGAGATCCCTCGCTGAAGCTAGAAGGGCTAGATCCCATATTTAAAAGCGGTTGGATAAAGTTACCTTTGTATATTTCTTCTGTTTCAACCTCTAGGAAATTTATCGAGTGCTAACAAAGGGAAGAATTCAAGGGGGATGCCAAGAATGGAGAAACCTCTCACCCAAAGAGGAGGATGCAGAGAATAAGAATACTTGGGCACAACCCTCAAAGACAAATAAAACTACAACACAGGAGGAGGAAACATGAAATAAGATGAAATACCATAAGAAGCCTCTAGTAATCACAATTATAGAGGACAATGTCGAGCTAGTGGCAGATAAAGTCCGGGATAGGGGAGAATATTACATGCAAGTGTAAGAGGAAGAAATGGAGGAGATCATGTCTAAGTTGGTGGAAGTAAATGATACTCTTTTAAGGATGTATATTCCTACAATGCAAAAATCTACAACACAACAAAAAAAGAAGACACAACAAGCACCTACGCAGAAGGAACATGAAGAAACAATTTAGATAGTGGTGTAGGGAAGCGACACCTTAAAGGTCACATGGTAGATGCTGAGAGTTGATGAGGTGACAACATATAATCTATTTGGGGACATATACCAACTTGAGTTGGTTGTGGAACAAATACATACAAAGGCTCTATACGGACTACAAGCAAGTGTGATGCAAGAAGTCCAATCCAGAGCCTACACAAATGAAACTAACTTGGAATTTGGAATTGAGGTTGTAAAATTTATACAAATTACGTTTGATCATTTGACTCTCGATAAGGAGGAGGATAATAAACATGTAGAAAATTTAGATAAGGTACTGATATAAGTCTATAACAACATCCTAGATTGTGCGCAGGATCTAGAAGACACACTAGAAGGAATTTTATGGAGGATTGTGCAACTCATGGAGAGATACCAATAGGAGATCACAGAGCTCACGGAAAAATTGACTCTGACTACACCATGAGAAGTCTGAGATCAAAGAGAATAGGAGGCCACTGTGCACATCGACAATATTTCATAAGAAGTTAAGGTTGTGGATAAATTATATGACCAGACTTCTCAAATGTGGACCAGTATGGAAGAATATGAGAAAATCCAACAACTAGACTAGAATCAAGAGAAGGTAACTGCAGACATTCAGGAACTAAATAAGAAGAAGAAGGAAATGGCCATCCTAGAGAGGATGAGAAGTGCATATGATATGAATAACCTGTAGGCATATTTGAAGGTTACACAGGTGGACAAGAAAACAATATAGGCTGAGTTGGAGCCACTATAGCAAAAAGTAGAGAGGATGATAAAAAAATTGCAAGTAGAGGAAGGGAAAATTGAAAAAATACATGCAAAATGTAGCACAGTGCTGGAAGAGCACATTACAATGTAGAGTGTGGAAAAGCTGGCAGAGCAGAGGACACAAGTTAAAGAGACAATCATTCAATTGGAAAAGGTGTTTCGGGAGTTGTAGCTATCCATATAGAGTGTAAACTAAGGCTAAGTGGCTTGGCATGTGCCACATGTCAGTGTTGGGGGGCTATTGGCGCAGGCCTATTTTGGGAAAGATAAGCCTATTTTTTGAATGTGTTCCATATGTGGTGGAAAATAAGCATGAATAAAAATAAGGAAAAGAAGCATGCAGAAAAATAAGGAAAATCATCATGCGAAAGATGGAGGAAAAGCAACATGGTGCACATGCAGAAAAATCTAGCCATGTTAGGGTTAGCATTTTTTAGAATAATGTGGTGTTTAAAAGCCAATAGAAGAGTATAAATAAGGCCTAGGAGGTCTAGTATAGGTTCTTCATTGTTTTGTTGGTTATTTGGTCATTGGTTGATTAGTCTGAGTAGGCTAGTTTTGAGAACTAGATCACAGGATGTGGAGCCTAGTGTGGTATATTCTTCCTCATGGAGGATACTTACCCTCCTTTTTATTGTAAACCTAAAGAATTTAATGCGCACAATGCATATTTTGAAGAATAATGAATAAAAGAGAAGACACGACAAATATTTGTGGACATATCCCTAGGGGGGTGAACCACAATAAATATATCGTGTCAATGTGTCTGAATGGTTTTTTTTATGTTATGTTATTTATCAGTTAAAGAATTAATGATTAAATTATCTTATAAAATCATGCATGAATAGTTTGATGAATGAATGAACAATATATTTATATGAATGAATAATAATGTTGATGCATGAAGAAAAGGATCATAATACAGTCCCAATCCCTTCCCTGACTACATACATATGAGTATTGCAGTCCCCCATAAAGTTATCTTGGGTGAGACTGCGTTCTACACTATGTGCACAGTGTTTCCTTCTAGTTTACTAGGAGGGCCGATAGTTTGAGGGTTTTGTTGGAAACATATTGAGCTCATAACCTAGGTCAGCCCAAGTGTCCAACATATGCTTTGGTACATATTTGAGACACATACCCTATGATGGTATGTTGGTGATCTTGGTAGAGGCATGTTTTGGTGATGTTAGAAATCTAGTTGAGAGGTTTTCTTAAGGTATGATACATGTGAGATGATATGGTTTAGTATCGGTGACAGTGACAAGTTGGACAGTTTGATCAGTGATAGGTTTATGTGATAGGTTGGATATGGTGACAAGTTGGAAGGTCACAGGTTGATGTGACAGTGGTAGTGATAGTGATAGTGGTTTTGATAGTGGAAGTGATTTTTGTAGTGACAGTCGGTCTACACTTATATTTCAGGGTGACATTATGGGGCAATGATAGGTGGTTGTATCCACCTTCTAGTTGGAGCTAGAGAGTCGAGGAATTGTAGATTCCTTTAGATTGGAGCATGAGAATCAAGGGATTGTAGCCTCCTTCTGGTTGGAGTGAGAGAATTTAGGGAGTTGTATCTTCCTTGAGGTTGGAGCATGAGAATATGGGGTTGGAGCCTCCTTCCAGTTGCAGTTGGATAATTTGGAAGTTGGTTCTTCCTATGAATGAATTCTTAATATATATAAGAAATAATTTATTAGTTTTATCCCATTTGTGTTTCCACATAAATACTAGTGTAGTGTGTATTTGATGTGATTTTTCTTATGTGATGTTTCTTATGATTATATTCTCATGATATATTGAATGAAAACATAGATGATACAGTGATGATAAACTGTTGAACATTGTTGTTAAACTGAAAGAATATATAGTGTGTTTAAAAGTGATATAAAGTGATCACATTGATTCACCCCCCCTCTCAGTATTCCAACAATTGGTATCAGAGGAAGTTCCTTCAGGAAACATGTTAACCAGTGGAAGGTGTATCATGGAGTGCAGTGTGAATGGAGTACCAATGTTTGATGTCCAGAGTGGTCTAAAGTATGGGTATTGGAGCTCAAGGATGAAAACATTTTTATTGATAGAGGGGTATGATATTTGGAAATCAATTGTGACAGTATGCAATGGTACAAACAAACCTAAGACCACACTTAAGAAGGAATTAAATAAGAACAACAAAATAGAAATGGATTTCATTTTGGAAGGACTATATGATTCAGTAAAATAAAAAGTGGGTAAATGTTCATCAACTAAAGAACTTTGGGATAAGATACATAATATATATTATTCTCCCATCACAGATCCAAACAATGATAAAGAAGATATGGGTATAGGAAAAGAATAAAAATTCTCATCATTTTATATAGACTCAGAAGAATAAGAGTGTGAAGTGGATATTGAGGCAAAATTTAACTACGCCTTCACTCAACTAATCAAAGAAAAGAAGGAAAACCAATTCTTAAGGAATAATTGATTAAGCTAAAGGAAATTATTAAATCTTATAAGAAGTACATCATATTATTACAGGTTTACAGGATCAGTTGAAAGAAGCCAAATAAATTGAAGAAATGCTCAAGAGTCAAAAGAAGTACATGGAAGCCAAAATAGTAGCACAAAAGGAGGAAGCATGAAAGAGAGAAAGGATATTGACATATCATCTCAAGGAAAGAAATAAGGACCTAAATCATCTTGAATAAGAATGTGGTCAATAAGAGAGAAGACTTGAAAAGGAAATCATCTCCTTGAAGATCTAACTTGAAGAAGAAAAATGAACAAAAGAAGTAATGAAGAGTCAGATGATGAAGAAAGGATAATAGGTTGAGAAGATTGAAGAAGAAGTAATCACATTAAGAGCTAAAATCGTCAAGCTTAGCATGAACGATGAAGATACATAAAAAACCACATCATCAATAGAGAATGTTGAAGACAAGCACTCTAAGTTTCCATAAAACAAGAATGAAGAAAAGAGTAAGATTTATGAAGAAGTACTCAAGGGAAGGAATCGTGGTCAGACATAATCAAAGAAAAATGATAGAGATGCATCTTCAATAATATCCTCCACATTCAAGCCACAAAGAATCTTAAATAGTGATCATCATCATCCAAGGCATGAATTCAGAAGGACTACACCACAAAGAACAACATTCACTCCCAGGTATGTAAATTTATTTTACGATCATTTTTTGAATTGTACTAACTTTGGACATAAAGTTGCAAGTTGCAAGGCTTATGAAAGAAATGTTCAAATAAGAAATACTTATGTGGCTCCACACAATATTGAATGTTAGAAATGCCAGAAATATGGGGACATAACTTGTGATTGTAGAAGCATGATGGATACTTCTAAGAAAGATAACATTGATGTCATATATAAGAAAGTGTGGAAAAGAAAACAAGAACAGGTAAAGGAAGATCAGATAAATGAAGGACACCCATAAGTCATACTCTCAATATTGAAAATAGTACAATATCAAGAGAAAGGAAGATGTCAGATATAGGAAGATTTGGAGAAGAAATTGAAAACAAGAAGAATAGGTGAATAAAGACCAGGTCCTAGAGATCATAGTATTTTCAGTAGCATGAGAAAGAAAATAAGAAAAGGTGAATAAAGAATAGGTTCAAGAGAGTGTACTTTCAGGAATTGTAGTGCGATATCAATCCATAAGCCGAAAGGAAGAATTTAGAGTTCAAAGAGATAATGAGTTTACAGATGAAGAGGAAGATTACTTCGCATCAGATCATGTATTTTACTAAGCCACCCAAATTGGAGACTCCTAGTAAGTATGAATATTGAACAGGGGGAGTGAATGCAGTAGCTACTACAAATCAAAGAACCATATTTCGAGTAGTATGAAGTGATTACAGAGATATACTCAGAGCAGTCAGATAGTAGAAGTTTAGAGTAAAATATTGATCGTTTAAGAATTAGTTTTCCCACACATGTATCAGTTGGTGGTTACACAAGAAGAATTTTATGATTTTATTGCACGTATTTATTTAGGCAGGGATATCTTCAATACATGTTGCTCCAGACATGTAGAGTTTGGTGAGAATATATATCAAATCATTGGATATATTTGATTTAGTATGATAAATAGGAACATGTGATGATCATTTGTAGCATATCCAAGTGAATCCTTCATGATAGTTCAATGATATATGGGTCAACATTGTGGGAAAAATGAGTAGCAGGGTTATGAATAGTTTGTGACATATGGACAGAAATGGATTCAAGAGATGCTTAGTAGGTACAAGATACATGGGTCCGATGCATAGAAACATATTTACAATTGGAATCAGTGGAATCAGTTAGTCACAAAAAGGAAAATCAATTAAAGGCATAGTAGAACAGGAAAAGAGAAACCATCAACATAAGTTATATCATCGAAAGGAAATCATTGAATAGTGTGGTCAAGTGAACATGACAAGTGATTGAAGAAATCAAGTAATGAATGTTTTTTATATATTTCAGTGAATTTCAAGAGGAATCACCAATGGACAATAAGAAACACTAGAAGTGAGGAAAGGAAACACATACATGTATCCTTACATTGATCTACACAATATCTTGCAGAGAAGTCAAATAATTAGAGAGAGAAATGCAGAAAGGAATATTATTAACATACAGACAGAGAGACATACCCACATGGGGAGATATTATTTTCCCATGATTGGTTGGAGAATGTATAGTGTCAAGAGGAGACATATGGATAGGGGGATTTAACCTTTGGACAAAGAGGAAGAGAAATAATAGAGGCATGGAGACAGAGGGAGCATCCCCAAGGGGATATACCTTTTGGCATTGATGTCAAAGGGGAGAGATAGAAACATTGATGAGGAATGATGATCATAGTGGAGCATGAACATGAGTTTTATCATGTCTAAGTGTTTCCATCAATGCCAAAGGGGGATATTGTTGGACAGTTGGTTCTCATTGATGTCAACCCTTAGAGAGTGATCTTGGATATCGATGTCAACCCTTAGAGATTGATGTCAACACTTGGAGAAGTCTTGAAGCCGCATATATGTGGATGAGATCATTGGATAGTTGGTTATCATAGGTATGATTGAGATTTATTTTGAGTTAGTTGATGTCATCATATGTGATGGATACATATGATGAAGTTTGCATAAATCCCTAGCGGTGTGGTTATGGAACCCAAAGTTTGTTAAGGAATATGGACTTAAATGACAGTGAAAATGCAGGTAAGATACTCATATATGTAAAATAATCATTGTGTCATTTCTGGTGATATGTGGAATGCCACATGGTTCCTCATGGTTATAGATATATAGCCTTGTAAAGTTGGAATCCCTGAAGAGTGGTCAAGAAGCCCCTAGTTGGTTACAAGTCTTAATCAAAGGGTACAGTGGTTGCAACAAGAAATACCTAAATTAAGGAGAGATGTTACTATGAAAAAGTATATAAACATCTCAAGGAGACTCTCATAAGGAAACACACACTTACATTGAATATATATCTTGGGAGTGTTATGGGAAATTTTTATATCATGACTTATTTTGTTCTAGTTTCGTGGTGAAACTAGGGAGATTCGTTTCTATCTGCACTTACCGATTAATCCAATAAAAAAATTGGACACCATACTGGGGAAACGAATTGTTTTCCTAGATTTTCTTGCTTTCTTAATTTGATTTCCTGGGTTCTATTTTGTGGGTCACTGGGAGATCTAGATTGACTCTCTGACTGTTTAATTTCACAGAAAAACTTCATGTATTTTAATTTTTTCCACTTTTTCTTTGATCGGCGCACCCTTCTTTGAGAGATAGTGCGACGACTAGGATCATCACACTTTTCCTTGAGAGACAGTTTGATGTCGCCGCACTGTGGCCTTCTTTTACCCACGATGATCTAGGTTCGACCCACTGTGTTAGTCCTTCATCCTGCGACGATTGTGAAAAAAATATTTTTTGGTGGTTTTCCTTGCCCAGATCTGTGATAAGTGTTTCAGGTGATTTGTTGGGTCTGGTTACAATCTGCTTGACAACTTTGAATCTTCTTTTATCTATCTTTGAAAAAAAAATAAAAATCTTGCATTGTATTAGATTGGGGGCATCTTTTCATTTGAAGTAGCAAAATTGCATGGTTTTTGGCATTTTAAATATTGAATTCTTAAAAAACAATCCCCCACATGGCTGGGGGGGGGGGGGGGGG
>ML777648.1:2816328-2858187 GCA_009831015.1 Picea engelmannii
GTGTATTGGTGTATAGTCTCTTAGTCTCATTTCTTGAAGATCTTGATATGGATGAGTGTAATAAAATTTCTGGGACATTGCACATTTGGGAATGATAAATGTTTTCTCCTTCTTGTACTATATCTTTCATCGAAGTGAAATTTTTTCATTCTCATTTATTTTCATTGTTTAGAGTCGGTCAAAAAATCATTTAGTCCATGCCATTTTCCTCTTGAGTAAAATCAGCCTTAAAATAAAGCGCTTATAAAAAATGATTAGAGATTTTTTATATTTTCTCGTAGTAAACCTACATTACATTAGTTGTAGGGATTTGGAATAGGTGTGAAAGATAGCTTTCCAAATATGCAAACAAACATAGAATATTGAGTTAGGGAGTGGTAAAATCCACTTATTACATTTTGTCCTGGGAATCCCTTCTCACACAAGGGTCAATCACAAGGTCGCATTAGGGCTGACAGAGTTACTCACCCTACTTTGTTGGTCTTGGTGTAGAGATTGCGCATATTATTGGGGGTCACTTGAGAAGAAAATCCTGTGGGGACCTTCTCGAGTTGATTTCAAGCTTAGTTATCCTACCTTTTCACGTGTATTGGACTGTTGATTGTTTCCCCATGCATCATTGTTGTATTTGGTAACCTTATTAGCCTATATCTTTAGGGTCTTTGCACAAGGTGACTGTGGAACATAAAGTCTTCACGGTACCTGGAATCGACGTTGGCCAAACTCACTTGGGATCCTTGGAGGGTATACACACGATTATGTGTGGGAGATTGCACCAAGGTGTAATTTTGTTAAGCAGATCATCAATGTAACTTTTCCACCTACTCTATCTTAGCCCCTTCTTACATTGTTCTCGCAACGTTGGATTTCATCACCAACTAGTGCTTTCATTGTAGAATTTTTTGTTTCTTTTCTTTCTTACTAGATTTTTAGCATGTGCTATTTGTTTTCCCTAGAAAACTCTAGGTTGGATCTGTGTTTAATGGCACCAGTGCCCAGAATGACCAATTAAGCAACCCCTCCTTCGAGGGAACCTTTTTTTTTTCCTTCTTACGGAAATGTTGGTCCTCCTTACATTGCTACTTTGAGCCTTCTAGGTCTCACAATTGGATTATCGGTATGGTTGTTTTCCACTCCGATAATCCCAAATTCAACCAATGCTTCAGTTGTAAGCACTTTCCCCCAAGAACATCAACCTCATGTTGATCCTTCTCCTTCTTCGCCAGTAAGATCTTCTCCTTCTTCACTTGCAAGGTCTTCTTTCGTTTCATCTTCTTCACTGAGCGAAAGATCTGAAGCTAGTAACCTGGTGGATAGGAAGAGTAAGAAAAGGAATATTAAGAAGAAGAAAAATAAACAAGGGTCCAAAATTCCAACCATTGTCGTACATGTTGGAAAACAACCAGTTGCTGATAATCATGGTGGGAGTGTTGATGATGCCAAGATCACCCAAACAACCCATAATCCCAAGTACCCTTGCAGGCTTTGTAAGGGTAGCCCTATTCTTAAGGATTTCCCTAGTCTATCCAAGGTTATAGAAGCACGGTCTATGCACCCTCACCAACCCATGTTGTTATCTTCTGAACAACATGTTGATGACCTCCCATCAACTAGTCATGGTACATTTGGGAAGAATAAAAGTAAATTCAAGTTTCCATGCATGTTATGCAAAGGAAGTCATCTGACTCACCTTTTCCCTTATATGGACGAAGCCTCGAAATTACTGGAAGACATGACTATTTCATAGCCTCAACTTCCAGTTTCTTACCATAAGATTTCTTTCAACCCCCCTGTAGTTGATGGAATGATCAATATGGTCCCTTCGTTGGTCAATATGGTTAATCATGTTGTCAATATGGTCACATCCTTAGTTGAACTAGTTGACAAAGTGGTCTATCCAATCCCATCCTTGATTGATCCCACTCACCCATTAGAGAGTTTCACCCAAGCGGTCGATCTGTTTCCATCCATCGACCCCATTATCCCCTTGGAGAATGTAACCCAAGTAGTCAATCTGATCCCATCATCAGTTCATCCTACTCTACCACTAGAGAGTAAACCCAATATTTCCCATGTTTTTCTCATTTCTATAGAATCTACCGTACTGGGGGGTATTCCTCCTTCTCCTGTGGAAGCCCCTCTAAGTAATGAGGCCATACTTTTTGATTGGGGTGCACTAACTAGACCTTGTCTTCCCTCTCACATTCCTTTCAAGATTATAGTATAGGTTTTTGGTCAGGACGTTCCTCAGACGTCGATAGACGAAGGTGCGTATGTTAGTATTTTGTTCTCTATTGCTTGGAAAAATTTGGGTTATGATCATCTTGTGCCAGTTACGCAGAATATGTTATCTTTTAACAGAAGAAACAGTCACCCTTTAGGAGTCCTTCCTCAGTTTCCCATAACTTTGGGAGGGAAAAATGTCTTTATTGATGTTATGGTAGTCCAAGACCCCTTGGATTTTGATTTACTCCTTGGGAGAGATTATGTCTATTCCATTAAATCTATCATGTCTACTCTTTTTGTGTGATATATTTCCCTCATGATCAATCAAATTTCATTTTTTGTCCCTCACTTGACCATCAACTTAATGAACTCCCTATATGGTTTGTATATGCACTCGATATCACCCCTACCAAAAATCAATTATGTGACGTTGTCTCCCATGCCTTCAGTTGCTAATGCTGATGAGCCTCTCCTTGTAAGCTCAGTCTCTTCTGAATTAGATCTAGTAATTGACATGGTTATCTCTTCGATTAGGCTATTGGGGCCTAACCTCTTTACGCCCATTGCGGCCCTCGACTTCTATTCCTTCTAGTGTGTTTCTTCCATCAAGTGAAGATCTCTTGGAATCCATGATCAATTTTTGTCCCTTGACATGGTGTCCTTTCGGAGCATTGTCCTCTTAGAATCCATGATCAAGAAGAGAGCCTTGAGAATGGTTTTTTGATTTCAAGCTCGTTAAAAAATGAAACCAATTATGAGGATAGTTTTTGCGTCTCTGTGGAAACCTCGTTAAAAAAAAATGAAACATAGGTATCGAGCATAGTTCCTGTTTCTGTGTCAATCTCGTTAAAAAATGAAACAAAGGTCTCGGGATTGAACCTAGATTCTCAAGCATAGTTTTTCTTCTTTGTGGAAAGCTCATTAAAAAATGAAATAGATTTCTCCCCTTTTCGATTGAGTCAAGTACTTCATTACATATAGTATTTGAAGCTTCATTTCATACTCCTGTGTTGTTGGATGAAATGAAGCTTGGGGGGGGAAATGATTTCAGCCTTTGGACTTCATGATAAGTTAAAGCTACTATTTTCTTAAGCTGGGGGATAAGTACCAATCATCCCTGTGTTATGCATTGGGAAGTCCAAGCATAGTTTTCTATGGTTCAAGCTTGTGTAAAAATAAAACCACCTACCTCAAGCATAGTTTCCTCTGGTTCAATCTTGTGTAAAAATAAAACCAGGTCCAAGCATAGTTTTGGCTAGTTGTAAGCTTGTGTAAAAATAAAACTAGGTCCAAGCATAGTTTTGGTTAGTTTTAATCTTGTGTAAAAATAAAATATATCCCAAGCATAATTTTGTTTTGTTTTAAGCTTGAGTAAAAATGAAAACAATCTCGAGCTTAGTCTTTGTTCTTTCTCATGCTCGTAAATACCTGAGAATGTAACCGAGTAAACTTTTATCACTTTTTCAGACTCGTAAAGGTTATGCGAAAAAGGAAACCTATGGAGTGTCCTTTAATCTCTTTTCCAACTTCCTAAACATGAAAAGATGGCTGAGTGAACTTGTTCTTTTCATGCTTGTAAAAGTATTTGAAGAAAACTTCTTACGAGTGGTAGGTTATCTCTTTTTTGGTCTCATCAGACTAGCCTATGAAAAAGGACCTTATGGAGTTCTCTTTAATTGTTTTTCAGACTCTCTAAAAATGTAAAACCCCTGATTTTTCTCTCTTTGGACTCATTAAACAAACATTGAAAGACCCATCTGGGACCGAACCACTCCTTCCTAGGGTTCGTTAAACATACTCCGAGGGACTCATCCAAAGGATGAGCTTACAGTTCAAGCATATGTTATCCTCATCAAGATTGTGTGAAAATAAAGAGGTACTCGTCAGAAATGGTGGGGGGGGAATTGGGAAAGAAATGTATCTAAAACTATATTCTATGGAAGAGTCACTTTTGAACATGACACCCTTTCACTTGCTTTATGTCTAGGTTCGAAAATTTGCTTGTCTCTTGATCATACTCCTTTATAAGATTACAAATTGGTCTATGATCTCTGTTGTTGAGTCAGTTTTTCCAAGACAGTTGTTGTATCGTCAATATGTTCAAAAAGAAGTTCAACCCAGAAAGCCTTCTATTGCATTGGCCATTTCTATAATCCTTAAGCCTTTTATTGCATTGTCCATCCCTGGGTCAATCCTGAATCACTTATTACTCGATCTACCTCAAATATTTTTACCCGTTTGATGTCATTGATGGGGGTTACTTTAAGGCCCACCTGTGACAAGTAATTTCCTGTCGATTTCAACTCATTATCCAGGAATTAGACTTAGAAAATAATTAGTACCTTGTAACTTGCATGCCTCAATGGTAGGTTTCCTCGCTTTTGACAATGGGTTTTCATTGTTGACCCTTGATCGAGAGATTCCACCAAGTGTTTGACTTCAGCTCATTAATACATATTCGTTAGATCGTAATAGAGTACTATTGATGGGCGAAAATGACCGTCCATCAATTGGAAGAATGAGTCTGGTCCGGGATTGTCTAATTAACCCAATCCGTTTGGTATGACTGGTTCTGACAGGTTTAATGGCTCCATTGACCAATCTAAAAGTCCTAAAGGAAACAAATAAATAAATAAAGGAATGAAATAACTAACTAATTACTAATCACTAATATATATATGTACATGCATGTATATAACTATTTTAAATAATATTTACACAACAGATTCACTTCTCTAGTTTATGTGCATGTTATACAAGTGTGAATTTTAATCTAAACTCACAAAAATCTATAAAAATATGGTTTATTTAACAAAAGTAGATACATAAAACACATAAACTATTTTTTTGTTTTTTCTTAAGTTATCAAAGACTAAACAAAAAGAATATATTATGAAATAGAAATATGTGAACGGTCAAAGCCAGGTCACACATAAGAGTTTCAAAGACAAATAAAAGATAAAAGAATTAAACTAACCTATTAATGAATTGTTCGTCGTGCATCCAATCGTCTGTATGATCGTGAAATGTCCAGCCAGCCTGTCCAAGAGTTAAACCTGCAATGACCCTTTACATTGTTTGGAATAAATGCAAAACAATATATTAACTATTGGATTTTAATGACAGAATGATAAGACACAGATGATAACTATGATGTTTGTGATTGCAATAAATTACGCATAAGATAAATCTAACTGTAACAACCTGCTTTTAATAATTCAACAAAATTAAGGATAAACCTTATCATTTGAATTGAACAAGCGATCACTATTTTTTAATAACTGAAGCATCCAAATGTGGACTATATTAAAAGAAATTATCTTGATGACATAATAATTTGTGAAGACAAAATATATCAACAATTATCGAATTATCAAGATAAACAAACCATAGACGACAACAATATTTACAGATAGCTAAAGAAGAAATGTAAACATATGTTCTGTCCAAATTCATGTATAAGTTGTCCACCTTTAGCCCCAGGCCAAGATGATTGATTAGAAAAAATAATGAGTTTTTAAAGCCTTCAGAAAGGTAATTGTCTTATCTTCTGTGATAAAATAGAATCATCTATTGCTTACAAAAATAGAGGGGGAATATAACCACCCAGATCACACTAAATCTTAAAAGCTAAAAAACAATTGTTGTTGTTTATACAAAAATGGATCATAGATATGGCTAATAAGCCCCAAAACATGCTTTAGATCACTTGGTCACCATAGACTCCCAAATATCCTGAAAGAAAAGATAAAATAGAGAGATTCAGATGTACATTTAACCAATAATTTCCAAATTTTGAATTAGAATAGACTGGCTAGAGAATCTGCTGATTTTGTAGCTAGTCTTATTTTAGCAACGAAATCTAATTTATTCAATGAACAAGAAATTAACACTATTTTAAGATTAAAAAAACCCTTACCTTTAACTGGAAAATCAAATCGATTCACATGATCTCAGAATTGATCACTGTTGTTACACTCTCTACATTTTTTATAATGATATTTCCAGTTCTCTTTAAACGTTTCCCTGGTCTTTGTGCATTTAGTTTGGGTCTGTGATTTTTAGTCATTAGTCAGTCAATATGGGCTGTGAAGGCCTTGATTTTAGCTTACAGGGAGGGCACATCTATGTAGTATTTTTCTATCCAGAATAAATAGACTTCACACCGTAGGTCCAAAACTGTTGATCGAGGGAACCTATGGCTGTATGTTAACACACTCCCACTATTTCCTGTGGGTTTTTCTATGAAGCTTGATAAAGGGATTCAATAAATTCCCTTGGGTGAGGGTTTTCATGCAACAATTTAGGCCTGACATTTGAGAGATCGAGAGGCTTCTCTATCAAGGGTTTATCTAGCACTGTAGTAAGGTCTGTAACAAAATAAAATAAAAAAATGCTTATCTTAACCGAAACAGAAATTCTGAGAAAAGTAACTCCAAAGTTCGAAGCATCTCTCTGTAAATATCCATTTTCTATAGAAACTGCCCATGATGAAGATAAAACGGCTCATTTCGGTTCTGGTTTTTAAAGGGTTGTGTCTAATTCGTAGTGGTTTGCTCAGAATCCCTCTCGCAAAATCATGTTTCTGGGGAAAAAAAAAGGGGGATTGAACAGACTGTAACAAAATAAAATAGACCAACTGTGGGTTTAGATGGTAGTGGTAGGAGGTAAGACTGCATTAAAACAATGGAAACAAAACTAGGAACACACCAGGGAAACCATAACACAAACAATGGGGTTTTCAGTCATGAAATTTGGGCGTTTTTGGCGATGAATGTTTAGAGTACATACGAAATCCGAGACTTAGCTCAAAATGATGGACCTGTTGTTGTCAGACTTCCACCTCCCATAGGGTACAGACCGTGACCAAGGTCATAAAAAAAAATAACATTGCGCACAAGGTGGAATCGGTTTCCAAAATTTAGGAGAGGTAAAAAATTATAAACCAAAGTGTAATGACAATAATAAGACTTACCAAGAGCCACAAATATATATATTATAGTTTAATTTTAATGGATCCTTGGTGTTTCAAACAAAAATTCCGAGCACACTTCACAATCGATGAGCCAGTTTAAAGCAGCAAACAAGCGGAGCTTCATAGCCCAAAAACCTTTATTAGAAACCAAACTGTAGAGACATCTTCCTTTCACAAACTTTAGATAAAACAGTAAAACAATCATGAGTTTCAATTCTTCATTCATGCTTTCAGTCATGAACGAAGACACCAAAATGAAGAAAGGAAAACAATAGGAATAACTGGGACATCGCATTTACAAATCAAAACTACTTTTGAAAAGAAATATTTCCATGACCACGTGTCGATAGCTACAAAACTTATCATTTGTCACTTTTAAAAATTGAAAACATGTTGGGCTGCCAACAATGGTGACTTACTGGGAGAAGCAATTATCTCTGTATCACTGACGAGTTTAGGTTGGAAATGTTTGAATGATTTCAAATCAAAGAACAACTAAAAATACATTTGACCATCTCTAATAATCATGACGTGGTCCAGCTTAAGATATCTTTTGTTAAGAAAGAATAAAATCTGGTGACAAACTTCACAAATGAAAGCCACGATGTTTAATTTAATGGCTCCAATACTATTGACAGGGCCACTGCTTCCAGTAGGCGTCCATAGCCTCGATAGGGATGTCAATTAACTCATGCTGACGTCTATATCCTATCCAAGAAATTTCAAATCAGAATGAAGGATGCTTATGACCAAAATCAAAATTTATACCTGAGAATTTTCTTTAACCTGACATCGCTTCGCTGCCAGTGGGCCTGTTCAGTACCCCGGCGAAGTTGTTTTGGCATCATGCATGCATTTACCTGCTACCAACAGACCTGTTCAGTGTCTCGGCGGGTTTACAAACACTTCCCATAGCTCTCTGAGAAATTATTCACATTCTGATATAGTTTTAAAGACATTCAACAGAGCGAGGTGATGCTGAAAATTTCAATTTTTACACAACTTAATATTTTCCAGACCTTTAAATTTTTCTTGCTAACCTTCATCAAGATTTGAAAATAGTTCATTAATAAAACTAATTTTCGAGGACAGGGAGGCATCATTGAGTTTCTTTTCTTAAGAGCAGGGAAAATGTAAAGAGATTTTAAAGATAATCGTGTCTACTCTCAAAATGTAAATTGAAACCGAGAAATCAATTTTCAAACAAAATACCATCTTTAACTAGTCTACGTTCTTTAGAAAAACATAGCAATTAATGCTCTGACAGCCCTTGACAACTATTTCGAGATGAAGCATTATGTTCTCCTCTTCTGAACTAAAAGGTGACACATGCACGGTTTAACCAAAAAGAAGTGAAAACAAACAAAATAAAAAGAACCAAAAACCAGAAAATAAATCAAAACAAAAAAAATATATACAAAGATGGGTCTGTAAACATCATGTGAAAAATCCCTTGGGAAACTAAAAAAAATAGAAAAAATCCTCGTCGATGTGAAAGTAGTCCTACTCGTGGCACCTTGGGTCAGGGTCGAATTTACAACTCATATTTATTTATCTCTTTACTTTCCATTTAAGATTTTCATGACGATACTGCGTTTTTTGAAAAGAAATGTTCAACGAAAAGCAGAGAGAAAAGGATCAAGCAAACTTCCCTGAAAACAGTCATATTATGGTTCTCTTGGTGCACCCACTTATGTTCTTTAACTATATTATTACAAAGAGAAACAATGAGGAATAAAACTAAAAGAAAACCTGCTCCTAAACCTACCCTAACTACTAAAAAAAATCAGAATACTACATGAAGCCATGCTTCCAATTTAGCCATCGGAGTAAACTCCAATCTTGCAATGGAAACAAAATCAAACATTACTAACAAAAATGGTAATATATCAAAAAATGACAGAAATATATCACACTTCCCTTCATAATCATTATT
This sequence comes from Picea engelmannii, assembly GCA_009831015.1. Classification (NCBI taxonomy): domain Eukaryota; kingdom Viridiplantae; phylum Streptophyta; class Pinopsida; order Pinales; family Pinaceae; genus Picea; species Picea engelmannii. The sequence continues at coordinate 2,825,466 of ML777648.1, forward strand.
TAAAAGTAAAGTAAGCATGATCTTACCATTCCCTTGAATATTCGTGTTGTATGAATCCTCCATCCATTCTGCAATCTTGTCATGATATGGGTCATAATGGCATGGGCGAGTGTAAGTAAGTTTGGAAAACTTGTCAATATTATGGGGAAATGACATAACCATCAACCAAGGTTGAAGTGCCCCATCCTCCTGACAATTCTCTAAGTGTTCATTAATTTCTTCACATGGAGGATCTAAAAGAAATATGTCGTGCCTACTTCCAAGATACTTAGGTAAAAACAAAGCAAGCACAACTTTATCTTTATTATGAAGACTTTTTATATACGAATATTCAAGCCATCCTAAGATCTTGTCACAAAAATGAGGATGCAAACCACGGCTTTGATGAAAAGAATATATCAATGGGGAACTCATCATAAGAGGATTCATGACATCAATTAGATTATTGGTTTGAATCCTTCCTTTGATGAGATTGATCATTTCAAAATGTGAAGCATAAAAATTAAAATTCGAGCTAATCAAAGAACGAATATGCAACGTAGAATGTTTGATCTCCATAAGATAGAGTGCATCGTCTTTTTTAACAATAAACTCTGTAAAATCATCTCGCAACATGTCCTTTTCCCATGTGAGTGATGAAAGTGAAAGAGCATCAAATCTGACTTTATCAATGTTATGTTTGGAATTAACTTCATCAAATCTTGGCATATTGAAAGGATATGATTGTGGCGGAAAAGAGTAGGATGTTGTAGGTAAGGTATCAAGTCCACCAGAATCTAAGAAGAGGTCAGTATATAAAGAATAAAAGGAATCATAAATAAGCACATGAAAAGAATCTCTTGAGCTATGATATTTAACAGTGGTATCCTCAAGACATTTCTCTTCACTTTCTTTAAAAATCTCACTCTGTTTTGGTGATAAATTCCTCAACATAATATGATCATCTAGATTTGCCTTTTGTATGATAGATAATTCAAAACTTATGTGACAAACGTCTAGTGTTTCCTATGGATAAAGTACATTTTGAGGATGAAGGTTTAAGGTTTCTCACTCCAATTGCATATCTTCTTCTCTAATCAGTTTCATAGGAATGTTAGAATGTTTAAGATGATTTTCGTTGCTTAAGTGTTCTTCAATGATCAAGTTTAAATATTGATTAGAACATGAGTTACAAGAATGATGATATTCACCTTGACCAAGAATCAAATCTTTTTCCGCGATGGTCGAAGACTAAAAATATAATGATTCAGAGAAAAAAATAGTTTGGTTGTCGGTAAGAACCTTGCCAATAGATTTTACCTCCCTTTCTTGTTCAAAGTTTTCATATGGATTCCTCTCATCCTGCGAACTAAATTCTTCTCGCAATTCAATGATAGGATTTGCAACTAGTTCTTCATTGGCGATTGAATATGACTGGATGGAAGGGACGCAAGAATCATAGCGGAGATTTAATACAAATGACATGTCATCGAGATTAAATTTACAGAGGATATGATGGATTCTTGTCAAAAATTCTTCCGAAGATGAATCACCATTGATTAGTGAAGTCTGAAATTCTTCACATAATTGATTGTAATCATAAATGTCAAAAGCATCTAGAAATTCATCTATAAATTGAAACCAATCAAAAATGTGACATGCTGGAAATGATTCAAACCAATGTTTAATCCGACCTCTAAAAGTAAAAGTGAACAATCTGCATAAAACTCTTAAATCAGAAATGTCATGTTTGATGCATTTTCACCAAAACTTGTTAAGGTGGTCTTTAGCAGATGCATTGCCTCCACCATCAAAGGTGAGTTTGGACAAGCGAGAGACTGTCTCATTGGGAACATCGGGTAATGAGAAGTGGAAAGCATGTTCCAACACAGTGATTTGGAGAGCCATGGGGAAATTGAATACATTTAAAATAAAGGCTCCTACTAGGCCAGCTTGTCAGTCGACCCTCCTTCTAGCACCATTTGTTAACGGGCGAAAATGACCATTCTTCAATTGGAAGAACGAGTCTGGTCAGAGGTTGTCTAATTAACCCAAGCCATTTGGTATGACTCGTTCTGATGGGTTTAATGGCTCCATTGGCCAATCTAAAAGTCCTAAAGGAAACAAATAAATAAATAAAGGAATGAAATAACTAACTAATTACTAATCACTAATATATATATATGTACATGTATGTATATAACTATTTTAAATAATATTTACACGACATATTTGCTTCTCTAGTTTATGTGCATGCTATACAAGTGCGAGTTTTAATATAAACTCACGAAAATACATAAAAAGATGGTTTCTTTAACAAAAGCAGATACAGAAAACACATAAACTATTTTTTTGTTTTTTCTTAAGTTATCAAAGACTAAACAAAAATAATATATTATGAAACAAAAATATGTGAACGGTCAAAGCCAGGTCACACATAAGAGTTTCAAAGACAAATAAAAGATAAAAGAATTAAACTAACCTATTAATGAACTGTTCATTGTGAATCCAATCTTCTGTATGATCATGAAATGTCCAGCCAGCCTGTCCAAGACTTTAACCTGCAGTGAACCTTTACACTGTTTGGAATAAATCCAAAACAATATATTAACTATTGGATTTTAATGATAGAATGATAAGACGCAAATAATAATTGTGATATTTGTGATTGCAAGAAATTATACATAAGATAAATCTAACTTTAACAACCTGTTTTTAACCATTCAACAAAATTAAAGATAAACCTTATCTTTTGAATTGAACGAGTGATCACTATTTTTTAATAACTGAAGCATCCAAATGTGGACTATATTAAAAGAAATTATCTTGACGACAAAATAATTTGTGAAGAAAAAAGATATCAACAATTATCGAATTATCAAGATAAACAAACCATAGATGACAACAATATTTACAGATAGCTAAAGCAGAAATGTAAACATATGTTTTGTCCAAATTTGTGTATAAGTTGTCCACCTTCAGCCCCAGGCCAAGATGATTGACTACAAAAAATAATGAGTTTTTAAATCCTTCAGAAAGGTAATTGTCTTACCTTCTGTGATAAAATAGAATCATCTATTGCTTACAAAAATAGAGGGGGAATATAACCACCCAGATCACACTAAATCTTAAAAGCTAAAAAAAGTTTGTTGTTGTTTATACAAAAATGGATCATAGATATGGCTAATAAGCCCCAAAAAATTCTTCAGATCACTTGGTCACCATAGACTCCCAAATATCGTGAAAGAAAAAATAAAATAGAGAGATTTAGATGTACATTTAACCAATAATTTCCAAATTTCGAATTAGAATAGACTGGCTAGAGAATCTGTTGATTCTGTAGCTAGTCTTATTTTAGCAACAAAATCTAATTTATTCAATGGACAAGAAATTAACACTATTTTAAGATAAAAACAAACCTTTACCTCTAACAGGAAAATCAAATTGATTCACATGATCTCGGAATTGATCACTGTTGTTACACTCTCTACATTTTTTATAATGATATTTCCAGTTCTCTTTAAACATTTCCTTGTTCTTTGTGCATTTAGTTTGAGTCTGTGATTTCCAGTCGTTAGTGAGTCAATCTGGGTTGTGAAGGCCTTGATTTTAGCTTATAGGGAGGGCACATCTGTGTAGTATTTTTCTATCCAAAATAAACAGACTTCACACCGCAGGTCCAGAACTGTTGATTGAGGGAACCCATGGTTGTATGTTAACACACTTCCACTATTTCCTGTGGGTTTTTTTATCAAGCTTGATAAAGGGATTCTGGCAATGCCCTTGCATGAGGGTTTTCATACAACAATTTAGGCCTGACATTTTAAATCCCAAGAGGCTTCTCTATCAAGGGTTTATCTAGTGTTGTAGCAAGGTCTGTAACAAAATAAAATAAAAAAACTCTTATCTTAACCAAAATAGAAATTCTGAGAAAATTACCTCCAAAGGTCGAAGAATATCTCTGCAAATGTCCATTTTCTAGAGAAACTACCCGCAATGAAGATACAATGGCTCATTTCGGTTCTGGGTTTTAAAGATTTTTTTCTAATTCATAGCGGTTTTCTCAAAATCCCTCCCACAAAAGTGTGTCTCTGGCAAACAAAAATGGGATTGAACATACTGTAACAAAAGAAAATAGACCAACTGTGGGTTTAGATGGCAGTGGTAGGAGGTAATCCCACAATAAAACAATGGAAACAAAACTAGGAACACACCAGGGAAACCATAACACAAGCAATGGGGTTTTCAGTCACGAAATTTGGGCGTTTCTGGCGATGAATGTTTAGAGTAAATACGAAACCCGAGACTTAGCTTGAAATGATGGACCTGTTGTTGTTAGACTACCACCTCCCATAGGGTACAGACCATGACCAATGTCATAAAAAAAATATCATTGCGCACAAGGTGGAATTGGTTTCCAAAATTTAGGAGAGGCAAAAAATTATAAACCAAAGTGTAATGACAAGAATAAGACTTACCAAGAGCCACAAAGATATATATGATAGTTTAATTTTAATGGATCCTTGGTGTTTCAAACAACGATTCCGAGAACACTTCAAAATCGATGAGCCAGTTTAAAGCAACAAACAAGCGGAGCTTCATAGCCCAAAAACCTTTATTAGAAACCAAAATATAGAGATATCTTCCTTTCACAAACTTTAGATAAAATGGTAAAACAATCATGAGTTTCAATGCTTTGTTCATTCTTTTAGTCATGAACAAAGACACGAAAACAAAGAAAGGAAAACAATAGGAATAACCGAGACATCGCATTTACAATTCAAATCTACTTTTGAAAAGAAATAATCCCATGACCACATGTCGGCAACTACAAAACTTATCATTTGTCTCTTTTAAAAAGTGAAAACATGTTGGGCTGCCAACAAATACCTTGGGAGTCATTGAAATTAATGGTGATTTCCCTCGCACTTGTTAATGGTATACACTAATGATTGGTAATCAAGTGGTTTCTACCATGTTCAACTTCAACACATGTATTCACATGGTTAGATTTGTACTATAGAGTGGTGGAGATGAATACCCTGGATATTTTCTGATAGATTCAGGTTGCGTTGGAGTATATTCAGATTGTACTGTCACATATATCCACAGTGTATGTCTCATGGCTATGTTCAAATTTGTGTCTTTAACACATAGATCCATAGTTTATTTTTGGTGGCTATGTTCAGATTTGAGTCATATTGGCATGGATCCATAGTGTATGTTTGGTGGCCATGACTTGTCTTACTTGAAATGGATCTTCACATGTCAGCATTTATGCTTTGATTCATTTGTATTCTGAGAATGGGAGTTCCTACCTCAGTGATGATATATTATTGTACTTCATTTCCTTGTTTGTTGGTAGGTTTCCGACTGACGTGTTCCTTGTTCCCTACACACAATCGACAAAGTATTTCAGCTATCACTTTGCTCTAACTTCATACTTTGGGGGGATCTCTATTACACATTATTTTCATCACCCTTATGACAGTTAATGATGTAAACTTATCCCTTTTCTGTAGAAGGATCAATGGCCTAAATCCCTGAAGAGAATGAAGATACTTTTTCCCAGAGAGATGAAATTATACTTTTCCTTTGTAAAAAACCTTATAAAAAGTGATTTTTGCACCTTTCTTAGTGTTAAGGGTGCAAATATATAGGATCATCACAGGTTGCACCACAGTTTCCTACGACGTCATCGCATTTTTCTTAGTGTTAAGGGTGCGATGATTTTCGTACAAAGGAAAAAGAGGAATTTCTCAAAAGTTCTAGAATAGAAGCTTCGAGGGTGAGGTGGCCTCCAATCGGTTTGGATCTGATTCATGTCCTTGATATCATGGGATCATCATAACCTCCTCACCCTATCCTTTTCATCTTATAAAAGGAAAAGAGTTCTCATGGGAAAAGTTTACTAGATTTTGGTGTGAGCTTGAGTAATTTTTGTAGCTTTGAAATTTTCTTTGTCAAGATAGATTGTTGATCTCAGAATCCGTGGAGAAGAAGTGTGTGGGAAGAAAGGAACTATTTGAAGGGACCTTACAACATCAAGGCATTGGTTGTATTCTCCTTTTCATATATTTAATACAGTGGTATATTTCTTTCCCATAAAATTGATCTTATTTTATTGTATGACTCCTTGATCACATACATAGGTTTTGTTGAGTATACGTTGTTTCTTTCACTTCGTTGGCTTGTGTATTTTTATAGGTTTCAAAATACCATAAGCCTTGGAATGGAGTGAGGATGACACTAGCGAGGAAAAATGACATTTAAAAGGCATTTCATTTATCTCTTGTTAGATAGTATGCTTGACAATTAAAAATTAGGGAAAGTTTTATATCATGTCTTATTTTGTTCTAGTTTCGTGGTGAAACTAGGGAGATATTTTTTTTTCCACACTTACCAATTAATATGATAATAGTAGGTCATACTGAAAGTGATGGGAATGAAAATTCTAGGAATGAGAGGAAGTTTCACCTTCGATATGCAAAGGTGGGTTAGATACGGGAAGATCTGCAGGGATATGCATCTTGGCACAGATCATCGTAGTGACAGATTCAAGTTGGGTAGTAATGTCTTGTTTGAGCTCATCTTTGAGTTCCGAGATTGAGGCAGCGATGGAGGAATGCATGTTTTGATTTATGGTGGAAATATTGGCACTAATCTGTCGCACTTATTGTTGGGTTTCTGTGAAATTAGAGTGCAAGGTAGTGAAGCGAGATTCCAAGTCTTGGCTATGGGTATGGGATATGATGACGAGGGAACATGAAAAGGGGAGGGTGGGACCAAACAAAAAAATGGGTTATGGGTGAATTTTATCACAATGATCAGGGAGACGAGTGGAATCCAATCAGGTAAAGATGAAATATGGGTGTTGGAAGGGGGTCGGGTCCACAAGAAAAAAAAAATCTAAAAAATGATAGGTATGACTGCGATAAGGGAGAAGAGATAAATCCAATGGAATAGGTTTCAAATAATGGTGCCAAGTTATAATCTGATATGAATAATAATCATGTGGAGTTATACTCCGATCTGAAGAATATTGCAGTGATGGAATGCCCAAATGATTAACAAGAAGAAATGTGTAGAAATTTCGCAACTTGAAAAAGTTGTGCCGCAATATATCTTGTCTGTTTTGTTTTTGTTTCCGTCCCAAGGGTTAGGTATTCAAGGGTTCTACAGACAAGGGTTTTCCCTATGCTATAGTTCTTTGATATATGTGCGGGGTCCAACAATAGTACTTGACCCAATATCTCAGGGAACCAACTAAGGAGGCTAGACTATGCCCTTAGCCATACTACCCAACTACCCAGGTACTAGAGAGTATCTTCCCGAGTGTTGTTCTCGACGACATTATAGCAGTCAGGTGGTCGATCGGTTTATATATGGAAGGATACAAGAGATCTAGGTCGATCTGTATATAGTTTCTATCTGATGCACTACCACTCGAAGGGGTACCAACAGGTGCTACAAGGGTGGACAATAGATGTGAACTTAAGTACCACTTGTATTTCCTGCATGTGTGAATCCCCGACCATGGATTTATGCGTGTAATGATAGATATTTATAGATTAAAGACGTCGGAATACGTCTCTACCCTGAAAAAAATTTAACCCACAATTTCTTTCCGAGGAAGGTGCTATGATACCACTTATAATATTCCAGATATACAAAAGTATGCAAAACATAAATAAATAACTAGAAATGGAATATGAACAAAAATATAACTAGAAAAACACCATAATAATACCAAAATGATACCAAAAGAACACCAGAAAGAGCAATTTGATTATTGAGAGAAATGTTCACTTTCCTCTTCGAGGGGGCAACCTCCAGTAGAGAAGAGATCTATTACAATAATATCCAAGACAAGAATTCTCATACCCTCGACTCCTAATTATACTAAATATGTCTATCAAAAGAACCATCTAAAGGAATATCCTTCTAGAAGCAGAAGCTTCTATTAGGTCTTCTTACATTGGACTTATTCTTCCTTATTACTAGGCCTTATTAATATTGACCTTTATTACATGGAAATATATTATTCTACCTACGTAACAGGTTAGGTCCCTAACACTCACTCGCTTCTCTACTCCCCAGAATCTCAAATTAATTGGTTACATCAAAAATAGGAAATCCATCATCCTTGTGGACAGTGGTAGCACCCATAATTTTATTCATCGTCACATTTCCCAAGAATTAAATTGTTACATATGTTTCTTCAATAATTTTCAAATCATGATTTCCAATAGAGGTTCCATGAAATGTGGGGGAAGATGTGAAAATGTGTGACTCCAAATTGGTCAGTGTCACCTGAAATATCATATGTTTGCTATAGACATGGGTGGTTGTGACATTGTTCTTGGTGTCGAATGGTTACGCACTCCAAGCCCCATTCTCATGGATTTTAATCACTTAACCATGCAATTCCAACAAGATGGACAAAAATATAAGTTCCAAGGAATCACAACAGGAACCCATGAGATCATCAGTTCCCATTGCATGGAAAGCCTCCTCAAAAAATTTCATTCAGGTGTTATAGCCCGACTCCACTCCATTCATGCTATTGAGACACCTTTTGTGCATCTCGACCTCCAATCTATCATTTCCCACCACCAAGTGTTTTTTACCACTCCCAAATAACTTCCCCCTTCCCATGAGGTCCATGATCATTCCATCCCTCTCATCCTGAGTAGTCTTCCTCCCAATGTTAAGCCTTATCATCACTCCTTTTCCCAGAAGAATGAAATTGAGAAAATTGTTCATGGATTAATAAAAGTCGTTGTTATTTGTCCCAGTACTAGCCCCTACTCTTCCCCCATGGTCATGGTACTCAAGAAATAAGGTACTTGGTGCTTGTGTTCTGATTTTCGCACCCTCAACAAACTCACAATCAAAGAGAAATTCCCCATTCCTGTCATTGATGATTTATTGGATTAATTGAGTGGTGCTCAGTACTTCACCAAATTGGATCTACATTATGGCTACCAATGGATCCATATGAAAGGTAAATACATTCCCAAAAATTAATTTTACACTCATGAGGTTCATTATGAATTCCTGGTAATTCCCTTTGGATTGTGTAATTCTCCTTCGACTTTCGAAAGTCTTATGAATCATGTCTTTCGTCCCTTTCTCCATCATTTTGTCTTATTTTTCTTTGATGATATTCTCATAAATAGTAAAACTTGGCCATCTGATCTCTCCCATGTGAATCAAGTTCTCCATTTACTCTCTAAGCACCAACTTTTTCTCAAACAATCTAAATGTGACTTTAGTGCCTCATAAGTGGAATACTTGGGTCATATTTTTAGCAAGGATGGTGTCTAAGTGGATTCTAAGAAAGTTGAATCTAAGTAGGATTGGTCTTGCCCTAAAAATATTAAGAGCTTGTGTGGTTTTTTGGGTTTAATGGGCTATTATAGGAAGTTTGTTCATAATTATGGAAAAAATGCATCTCCTCTCACTTCTCTCCTTAAAAAGAATTCTTTCACTTGGACTTCAGTTGCGGATCATGCATTCCAAGCCTCGAAAGATGTTATGTGATCGACCCCTATCCTAGCACTTCCAAACTTCACAAAGACATTCATATTGGAATGTGATGCTTCCAAGAAAGGAATTGGAGTCATCCTAATGTAAGATGGCAGGCCTTTGGTTGTCACTAGCAAACAACTTTTCGAACAACATTTGGGCCGATCCATTTATGAAAAGGAAATTTTATCTATTTTTCACACTATGGATATCTAGCATCCTTATTTATTAGGTCAGTGATTCCAAATCAAAACTGATCATCAAAGTTCAAGTATTTCCTAGAACAATGAATTTCATCCCCGACGTAGAAAAAATGGGTGACTAAGCTATTTGGTTATGATTATGATATCATTTACAAGAAGGGAAAGGAAAATGTTGTGGTCAATGCTATTTCTCAGAAATATGAATAAGAGGGGTCCCTTTTCTCCCTCTCCTTCATTGTATCAGATTGGCTCCAAGTTGTTCATCAGGAATGGCTGCAAGACCCCAAAATTTCTCTCCTGCTCCACCAATTGCAACACAATTCTTCATTTTCTCCAGGATACTCTTGGCACAATGAATAGCTTCGCTACAAAGGTCGTTTGAATTTGTGAAAGAAATCACAACTTAAATACACAGTGCTTTCTAAACTTCATGCCTCACCCACAGCCAGGCATTCAGGGTTTACCAAAACCTATGAATGGGTCAAACGATCTTTTTTCTAGGATGGTATGAAACAAGACGTTCACAATTTTGTGGCTAAATGTGAGGTCTGTCAATGCAACAAGGTAGAAACTGTCAAATCTCTGGGAACACTCCAACTGCATATGATTTTCCCTGCTATTTGGTGAGATATTTCTATGGATTTCATTGTGGTCTTACCTAAATTGGGTAAATTAAGTCAGTAATCATGGTGGTTGTATATTGTCTCTCCAAATATGCTCATTTTTTTTCTCTTCAATACCCATTCACAGCTGCCACAATGGCTCAAATATTCATGGATAATATCTTCAAGCTTCATGGAATGCCTAATTCTATTGTCTCTAAAAGAGACCCCACTTTCACATGCAATTTTTGGAAAGAATTATTCAAGCTATAGGGCACCCAATTTCATCTTAGCACTTCCTATCACCCCTAGACGAATGGCTAGACTGAAGTTGTGAACACTTTTTTTGGAAACATATTTGACATGTTTTGCATCCGAGAGGAAAAATCAGTGGGCTCAATGGTTACCCCTAGTTGAATGGTGGTACAACACATCTTACCATATAGATACTTGCATGACTCCTTTTGAAACAATCTATGGATAAAATCCCTCATCGGTTCTCTCATATATGCTAGGGGTATCAAAGGTTCACAAGGTTGACAAAAATATTACCGTTCAAGAGGCTATTCTTCGTTCCCTCAAAGACAATTTGGTCATGGATCATAATTGCATGAAGAAACAAGAAAATCAAGGTAATTCCGAATGACATTTTGTTAGAGGGGACCAGGTGTTTCTTTGAATACAACCTTATAAGAAGACTTCACTCAAATTTGAACATCGTTAGAAACTTTCACCCAAATTTTATGGTCCTTATATAGTTCTCAAGCATGTGGGATCAGTGGCCTATCAATTAGCTCTACCCAATCAGTCGAATCTCCATCATGTTTTTCATGTGCCAAACTCAAACTAGTCTCCCTGAGTTGGATGAAGAAGGTTCCATATGATTGCAACCACATGTAGTCTTCACCCAACAAGAGCGTCATATTCGTCAATGCACCATCAAGGAAGTGTTATTCCAATGGAAAGATACAGCTCCAGAATATGCCACTTGGGAACCAGCCACCATTCTACAAAAATTTCCCCATATTAAGCCTTGAGGACAAGTTTGTTCCTCAAGGGGGAGGGAATGTTAGGGACCTAAACTCCCTAACCCCTCACGTAGTTAGAATAATATAATTCCATGTAATAAAGTCCAATATTAATAAGGCCTAGAAATAAGGAGTAATAAGTCAAGTTTAAGAAGACCTAATAGAAGCTTTCTCTTCTAGAAGGATCTTCCCTAGATTGTTCTTTTGGACAGATAGATTTAGTATAAATAGGAATAGAGGGTATGATAAATCTTGTCTTGGATATTATTGCAATATATCTCTTCTCTGCTGGAGGTTTCCCCCTTGAAGAGGCAAGTGAACATTGTTATCATTAATCAAGGTGTTCTTTCTGGTGTTATTCTAGTATTATTCTAGTATTATTCTTCTTACATAATTGTTCCTTTGCCATTTATATGCTAAAATACTTATGTTCTGCATACTATTTTATATTTGGAATACTAAAGGTTGGAATGAAAGGAAGTGGAATGGGAGGATTCAATGCCTTCTGGGTTATAAGGTGGTGCAGAAGTGAAAGGATCTTAGTATTTCTTAAACAATGTGGTCAAGTTGTTCATGACTTCTTGGGATTTTTGACACATTGTTTACAAGTGGTTCATTGTTGTTAGAAGGGATTCTGGTGGGGTGATATGAGAATTTGTGCTAGCAATATTGGAAGTATGTTCAGAGATATCTTGCATGTTTTTATCATTGACTTTGTCTAGGACAAGGATGTGGGCATCCCAGTCTTGGATGTGGGTGTGGGCCATTCGGCAGGGAAAGGGGCATGTGGGTCTACATAGAAAAGGGGTTATTAGTGAAAGGTACCACGATGATCAGTTGAAAGAGAGGAATTCATTGGGATAGGTGTCAAATAAGGGTTTAGGGAAGGGGGTCAACTCCACAGGAAAAAAAGACTTAAAAATGATAGGTACCATGGTGATTAGGGTGAAGAGAAGAATCCAGTGGGATAGGTCCTAAATAAGGGTTCCAATAGAGTTATACTCCAACTAAAGAATAGTGTAGTGACAAATGTACCAAAGTGTTAATAGGAAAAAATTTGTAGGAATTCTGCAACCATAATGAAAGAGGTAGGGTTGCACGGAAATAAATCTCATATGTTCCTTTTTTGTCATGTTTCTTTCTCAAGGGTTAGGGTTTACAAGGTTCCTGGAAAAAAGAGTTTTCCTTGTTCTATAGATTCTGATATATGTGTAGGTTCGAATAGTAGTACTCAACCCAATATCTAAGGGCACCAACTAAGGAGGATGGACCATACCCTTAGTCATACTACCTGATTACCCAAGTGCTAGAGAGTATATTACCGAATGTTGTTCTTGGTGTCACTATAACAGTTAGGTGATCAATCAGTTGATCTAGAGTTGGTTTTAGGAGACGTACGATACTCCTGATATACCTGATGGTATGTGGGAGTGATGACCGTGTACGTATTCTATCTGATGTGGTACCACTCAAGGGGTACCAAAATGGGTTATAGAGGTTTCCAACAAGGTGAAATATTTGTTTCTAAGTAACCCCGTGAAACTGTCTATATTTCTTGCATGTAGTCTTCCCCGCCACATTTTTACCCACTAAGTGACAAATCAGTTTGCTTTAAATATTCCGACAATACACAACTCTACCCTGGAAAAAAAAATCCCACAATTTTCACAAAGGAAAGTGCTTTGATACCACTTGTTAGGTACTAGATGTATTATAATAAGAAGGAAACAAAAATAGTATAGAAAATACCAGCAAAACAACAAAATGTAGAGAACCAAAATACCAAAATTGATACCTTTATTGATAGGAAGCAATGTTCACTTGTCTCTTCGAGGGGGCAACCTCTAGAATAGAAAATATCTATTACAATAATTTTCAATACAAGGCTTTCTCATCCCTCTAAGTCTTATTTATACCAATTCTATCTTCTAAAGAAAATTCTAGAGGAAGATCCTTCTAGAAGCGGAAGCTTCTATTAAGTCTTCTTACATTGGACTTATTCTCATTATTAAATAGGCCTTATTAACTAATGTCAGCCTTTGTTACATGGAAAATATATTATTCTACCTACATGAGGGGTTAGGGAGGTTAGGTCCCTAATAGACATGGCATGTCAATAATATATCCATACTGAAATAAAATTATTACTAAACATAATTAATTGCAATTTAATTAGGGGATCAAAATAGAGGTGTTATGATTCAATTTTTTTTCTACAAATTCAATTTTTTTTTCTACAAATCCATTTTTTTTCTACATCCCTAAGGATGAATAATATCTCTATAGTACTAGATGAGCTCTGAAACATGCTAGGGTTAGGGTTTTCACTCAGCCCATGGTGCACTAGGCCACCCCTGGTGGGGAAAACCATGCTCCCAAGCGAGGGAGGGGTCTGAGGTACCTCCTACAGTCATGCAGTGGCACAAGGCAACACAGGATGAGGCTCTAGATGGTTGACCTTTGAACCACCCCCAGATCTGCGCTCATAGCTTCTCTTCGAAGGTTCATTCAAAGGAACGAAAATGGAAATTTACTTATGGAATACACAAACAAGGTGAGCGCGACCTTAGGCACCCGAAAAGTGCATCCTTCAGCTGTCACAAGCACCGAAATATGTCATCAGTTCACCCATAATAGAATAATAGAAACAATATATGTGAGATTATTCCTGGTCGGAAATTTTCTAGGGCTATGTCCCTCCGAACGTGAGTTGATAAAATGGATACAACAATGGTGGAAACCCAAAGGTCACTATGACCATCAGTTGGGCTCCAAAGGATTCTTCACAATAATCCTGCACAATCTAGAGGATAGGAACCACATCTTTAACAACGGTCCTTATTTTTTCAACTCAACTGGTCTCTTCCTATGCTTCTGGATGGAGAAGTTAATCCCTGAAACAGAGGATTTTGCAAATGCATCAGTATGGATTCGACTCTATTCCCTACCACAAGATTTTTGGCTTGAAGAAGTATTGGTGGGTATTGGAAACACCATTGGGGTATATGTGAAATATTCGAAACCAACCAAGAAGAGGAAGTATACCTCGTATGCATGCATTTGTGTCTACCTAAATATCTCCAAGATGCTACCAGGTTTTGTTATCGCACATTTTGTATTTAAGGTAAAAGAAGCATGGAAGAAGGGAAAACTACTGAAACTGAGACTATCCCACCATTGTCACCTCAATGGGATATCTCTTTTTGTTTAGGGAGGTAAGGCCCAGGGGAGACGTCCCCTGTGACCTGGGGTTTTGAGAAGGAAAATTATTAAAAGGCTAAGTGATAATTTCCCCCTCACAAGTCACCACTGATTAGAAAGTCCTGGCTAACCAACCAATAAAGATAAGTAATAACCCAAAAAGGTGTACCTACCGGAGACAAAGCAACAAAGAAACTATGCATATGCAAGATCACTAGCTTGGTTAGTACTTCATATAATCATGGACTTCTAATATAAATAAATTGGCAATCAATATTGATGAAGAAAGTCAATGATGTATGATGGAAATCATTATAATATATCACTTCACAATAAATGCTAAAGGTAATCAATGTAACAATATCAATATCAAGAAACAATGCCTTAGATAATCATTCAATTTCTTTTAAAGATATAAATGTTCCAATGTATAAAGATAACTCAAGTAGATAATGGCAGCAGTAGGGTTAATAGATATCAGACTAAGCTAGGGTTAGAAGGGTTAGTAGTTTTTCAAGGTATTGGATGTTTATATGATAAAGGTGCTCACAAAAGAAGTCTTAGATCAACGTGTTATTAGGTAAAATGGAGTCAAATGGCTGCAAATGTTGAAGGGCTGAAATGATAATGATATGGCCAAAGAAAAAAGGGTTAAATGTTGAGGTGTTACTAAAGCAAGGCCTCAACAATGAAACCCTAGGGGAGAAAGGCTCACTAAGGTGTAGAAACCCTAGGCCTTAGTGCTCTCTCCTCCTTCTTTGGATCAATGGAAAGATGAAAATCAGCTAGCTTGAGTAATAATTGTAGGGATGAAGACGAGAGTTTGAAGATGAAGTGTTGCTAAGGCAAGGCTTCATATATCAAACCCTAGGGGAAAATGTCTCACCAAGTTGTAGAAACCCTAGGCCTTGATGTGTTTTCCTCCTTCTTAGCTCAATAACAAGTAAACAATGTCTAGGCTAGAAGAATATGGATAGAGTGTTGCTATGGAAAAGCTCTATCTTACTTCAGCAAATCAAATGGCTCTTAATCCTAGTAGGGACATGAGACGAGGACCTTAGCACGTGCTTGTCATATAGGGTTTCAATTCAGAAAATTATAATAACAAAATGCAAGTAAATATTACCATAACCATTCAATAAAGAAGTGTTGCAAAAATTCACTTACATAAACCAAGAATTCATGTAGCCAAACCCCAGTTGTAAACCTTCCACCAAGAGAAATGTCAAAAATAGCCAAGAAAAGTCTCCTTCAACAAGTGCGCATCAATTTTCAGCCAAAATCCCCTAAATGAGGGCACAAATTTCAGACCTCACTAATGTGTGAGTGAAATATGATGAAAATATGAGAGTGAAAACCTTCAATATATACCATACCAATGACCTTAACTAAAATTTAGGTCATCAAAAGGCCGACAAGGCCAAAATACAAAATAATATTGTCTTACATTAAAAAGTCATAATGAAACCCTAATCAAGAAAAAATTAAGACGACATGCCCCTTCTAGGGTGACGTTATCCCTTTCTAGGGAAGCATAGGCCTCCTAGAGAAAAATGTTAGCCCTCCTTTGGCCTATCCAAGCTACCATACTACCATAATTGCCTCCCCAAAACGTCCACAATATTGGATGACAACATGGGCATGTTGGGTGATGTTATAGGCCTTCCAAGGCCAATGTTCCAGTGGAGAGGGAACAACCCCCCTAGGTAAGGCTCTGTCAAGGTGACTCTATCAAGCGTCCTCCTCTTCTTCAGTGAAAACCCTTATGTCCTATATCTTCCCCCTGTTGGGGTCTCAACATCCATATAGTGGTCTCTTCATCCCCATGGAGGTATGAACTAATGATCTCCCCATGTGTACCTATCCAATGTGGTACCTGTTTGTCGGGTATGATCAAGTACATCAACAGATACGCCCTCCATGGGCTCATATGTCATAGGGATCATAGAAATTTCAATCACATCTAATCATCAATATTATTAAACATGTGCTTAAAACCCATTTTACCCAGTCAAGTGCTCGAACACATTATACAAATCTGCAATGCACGTTTGGAGAAAGTGACAGGGTGTCCTATTGGGCTAGTGCCCATTGGAAAAGGGATGTATCTGGAAGATATTAAAGCCAATTCATGCAAATGGGTGAGGTGGATAAGGGATGTCCTGACAAGGGGTGCAATGAAAGCGGGGAAATGCAGGGCTTACCTGTGGGTGTCTTTGTAGAAGGCGAGTTGCACATGTCCTGGAAGAAAATGTTTCCAATCCCATTCATGCATTTTATTCTTTATTATTTGCTTATTTTTATTCAAGAAGATAATTACGGGACACTGCCCTGGCATGGTGACCATTGGTGGCAATGTTACCCACAAGCACTTTCATTGAGATGCGAAGGTTGGCTTGTGATAAGACCAACTTTCTCTTGGCCATGCAACCAAGACCCACTACCCTAGCGTGGTAACCAACTGCTAGTAGTGTCATACCACTAGGTGCCCATGGACCTAATAGGATGGCTCGTGATGAGACCCCCTATCCTCTTACCAGGTCTTGTTTTATTATTTTTATGGATCCCTCTTGTTTCTTGCTAAGAAGAATTTTACTTCTTTCTCAGGGATCCATGGGCAAATCATCTCGAGGTTTTAATTTTAGGATTTTATCTTTTGCTGGATGCTTTTACCTTTTGGGCCTTTATCCCCTTCTTCCCACAAGGCAAGGTGAAACCCTTAAATAGTTGGCCAACCCAATTCCCGAACCAATGTAATGGGATGGATGAGCAGGAAGTAAGAGGGAAAGTGGTAAGTATGACGGTAGTGGACGATGACTTTTCAGAAATACCCCCACTGGAAACTCAAAACCTATGGGCACAAGCTTGCTAGGGAATCCTATCATTCCCCCTATACATGGTCAAGTGGATAAGTACAAGATCCAAGCACCCGTTAGAAACAAAAGGAATTAAATGCACATATACAAAGGTTTTGAGGATCAAAGTGACACATACCATGATACCTAGACTCATTACCTCATGGAGCAAGAACCATCTCTGATACAGGACCAAGCCGAAGGTGATGGATGTTTTTGTTGCTGACAAAGTGGAGGCACTGAAAGGAAGAAAATATGGGCCCTCCAGGGCCATGCTGAAGTCGATCTAGCTCTCGGTACTCCATGTCTAGGACTTGTGGGCCTCGAGACATAATCTCCTTAGTTATCAATAAAAGTGGGGGATAACATCTGGCTCCAACTCGGGGACATGTTCTCACCGTAGAGCACGTGAGAACCTCAACATATATGGAATAACCTATAACCATCTTGATCTCAATATCAATTATCAGTAATCATTTGGGGTGGTGATATCACCCCTAGATCATTTATATATAACTGAAACAAAAACAATCATATGTACAAGTGTGAAATCAAACTACTCTAGCATGAAATGTAATGGTATATACAATGAATGCAAAATTCCTAACTACTTACCTGCACTTACCTGTGAAGTCAAGTCCCCCCACCTTGGTGGGATTTGAGGAGGTGTCTGTTGACTGGTAATGGGCTCATTCTTCCTTCCAAAGTGGACAAGTAGTAAGAGTCGTCAACTAATTTTCTTCCAACTTTGAAGGGCCCGAGCCAAGATTGAGTACTTCCTTTGAAATTAGTTGGCTATCCTTTCTTGGTATCCCACATCCATAATACATACCCTTCCTTGTACTCTATAATCTTGTATTTGGTTGTTCCCTGAACAACCCTGGTGTATTGTGCAAAGGGAGGGGGGTGGGATTCTGCTGTAAAGACTTCCTACTGGGAAGGTCGAATCAGTTTGTCACTTTCTCCTATTTTTAGTAACTTCACGGTCCCAACTTCCTTTTCTTTATATTTATCTAGGAATTGTTGGTATTCTTCTTTCTTGGGTCATTGAATATGATCAAAGTATTCCTCTATCACAAAAGGCATATAGTTTGGAGAAAACTCAGGAAGACTTTTCATGATTTGCTCATGTGCTTTTTCATCTTTGATGGGATCACCAGCGTCTTGCACATGGGTTGTATTCATAGGTACATTCAGGAAACGACCTGTGGTTCCATTTTTCAAAGGTATATTCACATAAGTGAGGTCCATCTCAAGAGTTCCACCCAACATTGAGGCAAACTTCCTATAAAATAACATTCCCCACACATCTAGGATTTCTACTACCACTATGTCAAGGTGGAGTACCTTTTAAGGGTATTATTTGAGGAAAACTTCCATGTTTTGAATTACCCCATGTGTAGGTATGGCTCTAGAACCAAATCCACACACATTCCTGTAGGGTCTTGAGACTTCTAGACCCAATTGTTGCATGACCTTGAGAGACATCATATCCTCACTGGCCCTTGAATCCAACATCCAATTGTTAAGGCTCCTTTTATTCATTATCGAGGTCATAAATAAGGGGGGATGTTTGTCATATTGGACCCTAAAGTGATCATCTTGTAACATAATAGGAGGGTCCATGGGTCTATCTAATCCTTTGAAGAAGTTGTCAAATCATTCTTTAACATATGGTACCTTAATGACTTCTCTCAGAGGGATGGTTACATGCATCTTAGATAGTGCCCCTTCAAAGTCAAAGTTTAAGTCCACCCTCACAGTTTTGGAAGTTTTAGGGAGGATAATGTCTGAGGGTGGAGGTTTCTTTTGAGCTGCCACAAGGATGGTAGAGATGGGTTGGTTCAACTTCTTTCATATATACACCTGGAATTATTGTTTCTTCAACTTCTCTTTTGATTCCTGGTCTAGGTTGTTTATCACTGCCATTCTAGAGGCTAGCCTGCATGGCTTCTTCTTTTACGCCCTCCCGATGTTATTCAAGAGTGATATTTATTTGGGGGCCTTCCATGACATGACCCATATTGTTCACTTGTTCATGGCCATCATTGTTGTAAGGACACTCATGTTCCCAATGTGCTTCACCACACTGCAAGCACGAAGGATTTTCATCCATGATATTTTACAGGGGCTAGGGTGTTAGGGACCCCTTGTTCATTCTTTGGTTTATAAACTTGGTTTCCCCTTTGGAATTGGCCTTTGTAAGGGACTCTTGGTGCTTGGTTTTGGGATCTTTCTAGGTTGACAATCCTAGTCATCATTAGCTCTTGATTTTTCATCATGCCATCCATATTATCTTGCAATTTTACCATGCTGGTGCAAAGGTCTGAGGTAGGCTCGGTATTGTGGACTATCTTAGGTTTAGTGTCCATTTTTCCCCTCGGATTTTTTAAAGGATCAATCTTATATGAATGGAGATTGTCTTTAATATTGGTAGCCAATTCTTGAGCTTCTTGGGTTGTTTGGGGGTTTTTGTCCCTAAGAAGATACCTTAATTGACCCGTGAAAGCTCCGGTGTAGATATAAACAAGGAAATTATTGGTTGGATGATGGATTACAGGGATCTTTTGCAATAGGGTTTCAAACCTAGTGTGGAATTCTTGAATGGATTCATTCTCATATTTCCAAATGGAATTCAGCCTTGTCAAGAGCATGTTGGGGTCTTCTTTGATACTCCATCTCTTGAGAAAGTCTTCTTCTAGTTTTTCCATGGTTTTAATGCTGCCATCGAGAAGACTATGATACCAATGCCTTGAAGCATCAATGAGGGTAGCAAAGAACAATTTCATGACTAGGTATTCAGCATCATCACTAATGCAGTGAAGCTAAAAAAATGCCCAAAAATTGTTCATATGCTCTTCGGCACTGATTACATCAGTATCGGTAAACTTAGGCAAACACTTCTCATACTTGGGTGGCATTTTCCTAGGGTATCCTGGTATGGATGAAATGTCTAGCGGCTTGAAGAGACTGGACGACCATTTTCTTTGGTTATTTCCTGGGTTTGATGCATTGGTCTAAGTTGTTGTGCTAGACATGGTGTTCAAAGGAAGACTTCCTCTGAAAAGTTATTTTACTAGAGGAGAGTTTTGGGGAGGCTTTCTTCTGAAGGATTGAGGAGGATTATTGTAACTCCTTGTGGTTTGTGGAGTCACCAGATAATTTGCTAAAAAATATCAAAGAATAAGGGAAAACACCCTAAGTGGAGTCGCCAGGTAAGCTTTTAAGATAGAGACTCTAGAGGCAAGGCTTACCAAAAAGTGTCGTCTTCAGGAGAATTGAATCAATGTTCCTCGATAGTAGTGCCAAAATTTTATCGCACAGTTTTTAGTTAAGGTAAAAGACTAATGAAAGAAGGGAAAACTGGCGAAATTGAGACTATCCCACCACTGTTACCTCAATGGGATAACTCTTTCTGTTTAGGGAGGTAAGGCCCAGGGGAGACATCCCCGATGACCTGTGGTTTTGAGAAGGCAAAGTATTAAAAGGCTAAGTGATAATTTCCCCCTCACAAGTCACCATCGATCAGAAAGTCTCAGTTAACCAGCCAATAAAGATAAGTAATAACCCAAAAAGGTGCACCTGTCTGAGACAAAGCAACAAAGAAACTATACATATGAAAGATCACTTGCATGGTTAGTAGTTCATATAATCATGGAATTCTGATATAAAGCAATTAACAAACAATATTTATGAAGCAAGTCAACAATGTATGATGGAAATGATTATAATATATCACTTCACAATAAATGTTAATGGTAATCAATGTAACAATATCAATATCAAGAAACAATGCCTTAGCTAATCATTCCTATGCTTTTAAAGATATAAATGTTGCAATGTATAAAGATAACTCAAGTAGATAATGGCAGTAGTAGGGTTAGTAGATATCATTGTAAGCTAGGGTTATAAGGGTTAGTAATTGTTCAAGGTATTGGATGTTTGTATGATCAAGGTGCTCAAACAAGAAATCTTAGATCAGTGTGTTATTAGGGAAAATGGAGTCAAATGGCTGCAAATGTTGAAGGACCGAAATAATAATGTTATGGCCAAAGACAAGAGGGTTAAATGTTGAGGTGTTGCTAAAGCAAGGCCTCAACAATGAAACCCTAGGGGAGAAAATCTCACTAAGGTGTAGAAACCCTAGGCCTGAATGCTCTCTCCTCCTTCTTTGGCTCAATGGCAAGATGAAAATCGGCTAGCTTGAGTAATAATTGTAGGGCTGAAGACAAGAGAGTTTGAAGATGAAGTGTTGCTAAGGAAAGGCTTCATCTATCAAACCCTAGGGGAAAACGACTCACTAAGGTGTAGAAACCCTAGGCGTTGATGTGCTTGCCTCCTTCTTAGCTCAATAACAAGTAAAAAATGGCTAGGCTAGAAGAATATGGATAGAGTGTTGCTATGGAAAGGCTCTAGCTTACTTCAGCAAATCAAATGGCTCTTAATCCTAGTAGGGACATGATACAAGGACCTTAGCATGTACTTGTCACCTAGGGTTTCAATTCATCAAATTATAATAAGAAAATGCAAGTAAATAGTACCATAACCATTCAATAAAGAAGTGTTGCAAAAATTCACTTACATAAACCAAGAATTCATGTATCCAAACCCTAGTTGCAAACCTTCCACCAAGAGAAACGCCAAAAATAGCCAAGAAAAGTCCCCTTCAACAAGTGCGAATCAATTTTCAGTGAAAAACCCTAAATGAGGGCACAAATTTCAGACCTCACTAATCTGTGAGTGAAAGATGATGAAAATGTGAGATTCAAAACCCTCAATATATACCATACCAATGACCTTAATTAAAATTTAGGTCATCAAAAGGCCAACAAGGCCAAAATACCAACAATATTGTTTTACATTAAAATTTTATAATGAAAACTTAATCAAGCAAAAAATAAGATGTCATGCCCCTTATAGGTTGACGTTAGCCCTTTTTAGGGCAGCATAGGCCTCCTGGAGAAAAATGTTTTCCCTCCTTGGGCCTCTCCAATATGCCACATGTTCCACACTACCATAACTTCCTCCCCAAAACGTCCACAATGTTGGATGAAATTATGGGCATGTTGGGTGACGTTATGGGCCTTCCAAGGCCAACGTTCCAGTGGAGAGGGCACAACCCCCCTAGGTAAGGCTCTACCAGGGTGCCTCTGTGGAATGTCCTCCTCTTCTCCAGTGCAAACCCCTCTGTCCTATCTCTTCCCCCTGTTGTGGTTTCGTCATCCATCTGGTGGGCTCTTCAACCCCATGGAGGTCCGAACTAATCATCTCCCTATATGTACTTGTCTAATGTGGTACCTATCCATCGGTTATGATCCTACACATCAACAAATATGCCCTTGATGGGCTCATAAGTCATAGGTATCATTGCAATGTCAATCACATATAATCATCAATATTATTAAACATGTGCATAAAACCCCCTTTACCCAATCAAGTGCTCAAATGAATTATACAAATCTGCAATGCAAGTTTGGAGGAAGTGACACGACGTCATATTGGGATAGTGTCCACTAGAAAATGGATGTTTTTGGAAGAGATTAAATCCAAGTCATGTAAATGGGTGAGGTGGATAAGGGATGTCCTAACAAGGGGTGTAGTGAAAGTAGGGAAATGTAGGGCTTACCTGTGGGTGCCTTTGTAGAAGGTGAGTTGCACCTGTCATGGATGCAAATGTTTCCAAGCCCATTCATGCCTTTTATTCTTTATTCTTTATTTCTTTTTATTCAATAAGATAATCAGGGGACATTGCCCTAGCATGGTGACCAGTGGTGGAAATGTTACCCACAAGCACTTTCAGGAATATGAGAAGGTTTGATCGCGATGAGACACCCTTTCATTTGGCCATACAACGAAGAGCCACTACCCTGGCATGGTAACCAATTGCTAGTAGTGTCATACCATTAGGTTCCCATGGAACTAATAGTTTGGCTCATGATGAGACCCCCTATCCTCTAAATAAGTCTTATTTTATTATTTTTATGGGTCCCTCTTGTTTCTTGCTGAGAATCCTTTTACTTCTTTCTTGGGGATCCCTGGGCGAAGCATCTTGAGGTTTTAATTTTAGGGTTTTATCTTTTTCCAGCTTCTTTTACCTTCTAGGCCTTTATCCCCTTCTTCCCACAAGGCAAGATGCAACCCTTAAATGATTGGCCAACCCAAAGCCCAGACCAATGTAATGGGATGGATGAGCAGGAAGTAACATGGAAAGTGGTAAGTATTATGGGAGCGGACAACAACTTTTCAGAAATCCCCTCAGTGGAAACTCAAAACCTATAGGCACAAGCTTGCTAGGGCATCCTTTCATTCCCCCCAGACATGGTCAAGTGGATAAGTATAAGATACAAGCACCCATTAGAAACAAAAGGAATTAAATGCACATATTCAAAGGTTTTGAGGATCAAAGTGACACATACCATGATACCAGGACTCATTACCTCATGGAGAAATAACCATCTCTGATGCGGGACCAAGCCGGAGGTGATGGATGTTGTTGTTGCTGAAAAAGTGGAGGTTCTGAAAGGAAGAAAAGATGGGCCCTCCAGGGCCATGCTCAAGTCGATCTGGCTCTCAGTACTCCATGTCTAGGACCTGTGGGCCTTGAGACATAATCTCCTTATTTATCCCTAAATGTGGGGGATAGCAGGTTCCATCGCGTTGGAATACCATGATGAGGATTAGTCACAAACCATTGATTATGAGCACATACCTTTTCACTGCAGAAAAGTCCACGAGGACATACATCTCTTTAGAGATTTCCCCCTCAACATGGTGAGAAAGGAATACAACCCTGAGAAAATAAAAACAAAGGATGGCTTCATACCCATAGCAGGAATATAGAGACAAGGGGCCAGGAAAATAGTCATTGATGCCACTAGGGAACCACCCTCCAACAACCCTTTTGATTCCCTACATCAAATACTAGAGAATATGGACACTCCACAGATCCCTCCTATGGTATAGGTTCAACAAGGCCATACAAAAGGGAAAATGGTGGAAACCCCTGTCATGGAGGAAAATTCATCCATTCCAACTTCCAATGCTATAGATGTCGAACCTTTAGATCCAGAAGACAGAGATGCAAAAATGGACCTAGATGAGCAAGACCTAGATGGTATAGACCTGGAGCATCTAGAACAAGAATATCGACATCAACAGTTATATACCATCCCCCCCGACCAGTTACACAAATTCCACAAAGTTTTCCTCAACTCTTCAGCGAGATCTGTCACTAGATCTAGACCAAGTCTGGGCATCCAAGGAAATCTACTGAAAGAGAAATGCAAAAATTAGAAAGAAAAAAAGAAAAGGGCTATAAAATCCACTCAGAAGCTCATATAGGAGATTGTACACTTTATGGTTAACTCAATTCAGATACATCTCATTTCTGACAGCTTTCCCCCCCTCCCCTCCCCATCCTCATCATGAAACTCATCTCTTGGAAAATATGGGGACTCAACAGTTGTAGTAAGAAAAGGATACTACAAGAACGTATTATAGCGAAACAACCAGATATCATTTTTTTACAAGAAACAAAATGTGCAATGGAAGAAATGGATTGATTGCTCTCTTGTTGTTGGAATCAGGAGAAAGTGATTTGCACCGATGCAATAGGAATGGTTGAGGGTCTGGAAGTTCTCTGAAACCCAAGTTTTGTGATCCTAGAAAATTTCTTCACCACCAGGTGGTCAATCTCAGTGGAATATAGGATTATTGGCTCTAAAAAACTTGGCTTCCTCACAAATTTGTATGGGTCGGCTACTCCAAGGGACAAGACATCCTTCATTCGTACTCTAGAAGGACTCGAGGAACACACATCCTTGAGGCTTATTCAGGGCACTTTCAAGCCTTAATCGACAAGTTGGGCCTCATTGATCTAGAAACACAAAATGGAATATACACCTGGACAAATCAACGATCGGGGTCCCAATAGGTGGAGTTCCTCCTCGACCACTTCCTCATCTCAGACTCCCTCTTAATGGATGGAGAAACTACAAAAGCTAGCATCCTCGATGCACCCAGGTCGGATCACTAGCCCATTCAACTCTGGTTAGACATTTCGGCCTCTCCAAGTCGAAATCCCTTCGAATTTGAGCATTTTTTGTTCAACCACCCCAACTTCCAAACTAAGGCCCCCATATGGTGGAGGGATTTGACCATTCAACATGGCTCCAAGATGTATCATTTCCAGCAGAAACTTAAAAAATTCAAGCAAAGCCTCAAGCTATGGAACAAACAAACCTTCGAAAACATCTTCACGTCCCAACAACAACTAAACAAGCAAATGAGAATCCTACAAGTCCAAATCATAGATCAGGGCATCACTGAGGAACTAAGGGAGTAGGAAGAAATGATAAGTCAAAAGTTGGGGGAAAGGCGAGCTCACGAGGAGATCCTTTAGAGACAAAAATCTAGGGTGAAATGGCCAAAGGAGGGAGATAGAAACACCAAATTCTTCCACATATCCACTATTCAACGAAGACATGTCAATCGCATCTCACACCTAGTCATGGAAGAAGGGAAAACTCTCCATTCTCATGACGGCCTGGAGAAGGAGTTGGTCTCCTTTTACCAATATCTCTTGTCCGAACCTCCAGGCGATATATCTCATGCCATTGCTAAAATCACTCATCACATACCTTCCACAATCACTCGGGAACAGAATGAAGCACTTATGAGACCTATCACAATTGAAGAAGTGGATCTGGTGCTTCATGATACTCCAGAAGGAAAATCTCATGAGTCGGAGGGCTTCATAGCGAAATTTTTCCACCATTGTTGGCCAATCATAAGGGAGGAATTTTGGGAAATCATTGAAGACTCTAGGTCTTCAGGTCTATTTCTTCCATCTCTCAATGCTACCTTTATCACCCTCATCCCCAAAGAAGAGAAAATAAGTCACCCAAAACAGTTCATGCCAATATCTCTCTGCATTGTAATCTACAAGCTTTTAACAAAGGTGATCGCCTAATGCCTTAAACCACTCCTTCCCTTCATTATTTCTCTAGAGTAGTTAGGATATGTAGAAGAAAGAAAAATCTTGGAAAGTGCCATTCTAGCACACAAAGTCATCCACTCACTTCAAAAGACCGGAACTCCAGGTATGATGTTAAAGTTATATCTTTCCAAAGCATTTGATAAGTTAAGCTGGGCTTACATGCAATATGTTCTTTTGGCCTTTCGATTTTATCCCACCTGGGTTGACTAGATTTGAATCTATCCTCCTCTACATTATTTTCTATCCTCGTCAATGGTGTTCCCTCCCACTCCTTTTCACCCACTCTAGGGATACATCAAGGGGACCCCCTTTCACCCTTCCTCTTCATCATCATGGCAAACGATCTAAGTTGGTTTATTCAAACTTCCATTGCATACCTTACTTTAGCCAGGTTACCCTTGCATGGTATCAATCTTCTGATCTCCCATGATCAATTCGTTGATGAAACCTTAATGATGTGCTCCCCCATGGTCCAAGAGGCACACAGAATCCTCCTCATTCTTCAAACCTTCTGCGATGCCTCAGGAATGGACATAAATAAATACAAATCCCATATCTTCTTTCTCAACACCCCGGTCCCAGTCCAACTTCACATTACAATGATCTTGAGTTTCACTTGAAGCTCCCTTCCATCCAAATATCTCAAAATTCCCCTCCTAGACAAGGCCCTTCGAAACATCTCTTGGGAAGGACTTCTCACCTCTTCTTGAAAAGGATTTCCTCTTGGAATTTCCGCACACTCAACCTTCCCAATCACCTTATCCTCCTTAAGTATTTCCTACAATCCTTTCCAATCTACACCTTCTTGGCCTTAGCAGATCCAAGATTCATCCTCAATGCTATCAAAACCCTGCAAATAAATTTTCTATGGAAGGGGGCGAAGACGGGGAAAAAAATGCCTCTGATCAGCTGGGAAAATATCTACAAACCAAAATCACAAGGAGGACTCAAGCTAAGGGATCCAACAATTCTGAATAAATTCTTGAGCACCAAAATCTAGTGGAGATGGCACAAGAGACCCCAAGATCTCTGGGCCAATATTTGGAGGAGGAAGTACTCACCAAACACTACCAAAAAGAACCTTACTAGATGGAATGAGAACACTACAGGGTCCTTAATTTGGATGGTAGCCAAGCAGAACTATCTTTTGGTGGTCAATCACGCCTTTTGGGAAGTTTATAACGAAAAAAAATCTTCATTCTGGAATGACTCGTAGCAGCAATTTCTCGTTATGGTGCATGATTCCCTGCTTGACACCTTCCTCATCCAAGCTACCCAAGCGAGACTGAAAAAAGTAGGAGACTATTGGCAAGAGAATCCCCTTAGTGCCACCTAGAAAAGCTGGAAATCCTCTAGAAGCGATCACCACCTAGAAGAACACGTGGATCTACAACCTTGGTACAATCTGATCAATGCAAAGAAAATCCAAATCCTTTAGGGAGAGCACACCTTACAATGGGGACACTCCTCACAGGGAATATTCAACATACAAGAAGCTTACAGCGTCAAGCCGGACTACTACCCCAACCCCCACGAGAGGGTCTAGATTTTAAAATCTGGTCAAATAAGCATTGGATGAAAATTAGTACCTTCCTTTGGCTTGTGTCTCATAGAAGTATTCCCACTTGGGACAATCTCATGAAGTGGGGATTCACGGGGCCATATATTCCTTCTTTTATTAAGGGAAGTGAAAATGCAAAATAATCTGCTCAATCTCTATTCTTATATCTCCCAAGTCTGGGATCAATGTGCCATAGTCATGCGTATGTCAGATCACAATCATGAGGGCCTCAAGGAAACCATTGAAGAATGGAGGGATATAGCTTTCCAATCTCCCATTTGTAATGCCATCTGACAACTACTAGCTGGGTTCATCCTTTGGAAACTTTTGAAAGAGAAGAGTATGTGTATCTTCCAAGCAACACATTGGGACTGGAAAATTATTTGGACTCAAGTTTGTAGCAGTATCATAGAAACCACCAGTCTACAACCATGGAAGGAAGTGGATCTAAAATGTCCATCACATGAATATAGCATCTTGGACAGCTGGAATGTCACCCCAAATCCCTTCCCCACCAAAAATCCCCAGTTCTCCCAAATCTTAGGAAACCCCTCTCTTTCGTCTCCTCCTCTTGTTGGATTCATCAAGTTAAACTTTGACGATGCCTCAAAATGAAATCCAGGTGTAGCAGGTTTTGGTGTGGTCTTCCGCAACATACATGGGAACATTTTGCTCATCTCAGCGGGCAGTTTGGTTCATACCACAAACAATGCGGAATATCTATGGGGTCTCACAAAAGGTCTACAAATATCTCTTTCTCAGGGATACCACTAACTAATTGTGGAAGGGGACTTGCAAGTAATTCTTAATCTATTTGGGAAAACTCTTAATGGAGCGGACCTAGACAAAATATCACCCTGTTGGCGTCTCTCCTCAGGGATCAATACCATTAAAAGTCTCATTCGACCTCACCAAGATCTCATCCCTTCACATGTAAAACAGAAAGCTAATCAAATTGTGGATGATTTAGCCAATATTTGAGTTTCCTTAGAGGGAATAGACCTTCACTGCTTTTCCTTCACCCACATGGAGCATCCAGTCCTCTAGAGGTGCATTGAATAGGCTCTCACTATAGAAGGCCCCCCAGATGGAGTGTTGGTAGAGTAGATGTGTCAAAGAGGATGTTAGGGACCTAACGCCTCACGTAGGTAGACTAATATATTTCCATGTAATAAAGGTCAATATTAATAAGTCCTAGCAATAAGGAAGAATAAGTCCAATGTAAGAAGACCTAATAGAAGCCTCCTCTTCTAAAAGGATCTTCCTCTAGATGGTTCTTTTGATATACATATTTAGTATAAATAGGAGTTGAGGGTATGAGAACTCTTGTCTTGGATATTATTGTAATAGAGCTCTTCTTTGCTAGAGGTTGCCCCCTCAAAGAGGTAAGTGAACATTGCTCTCAGTAATCAAAGTGCTCTTTCTAGTGTTATTCTGCTATCATTTTGGTATTATTGTGGTGTTGTTATGGTTATATTGTTGTTCATCTTCCATTTCTATATATTTATTTATGTTCTGCATACTTATTAATATCTGGAATATTACAAGTGGTATCAGAGAACCTTCCTTGGCAGAAAATTGTGGATAATTGTTTTTTCAAGGTAGAGACGTATTTCGACGTCTTTAAGTTACAAAGATCTATCATTACGCCCATAAACATGTGGTCAGGGATTCATACACGCAGGAACTATAAGTGTTACTTAAGTGCACATTTGTTGGCTGCCCTTGTAATCCCTTTTGGTACCCCTTTGAGTGGTAGCGCATCAGACAACACCTGTATACGGATCGACCTAGATATCCTAAATCCCTCTATAGATAAACCAATCAGCCACCTGACTATTATAGTGTCATTGAGAACAACACTCGGGAAGATACTCTCTAGTACCTCGGTAGTTGGGTAGTACGGATAAGGGCATGGTCTAGCCTCTTTAGTTGGTGCCCTGAGATATTGGGTCGAGTACTACTATTGGACCCCGCACGTATATCAAAGAGATATAGCACAAGGAAAACCCTTGTTTGTAGAACCCTTGAATACCTAACCCTTGTGATGGAAACAAAAATAGAAAAGAAAAGATCTATTGTGGTGCAATTGTGTCCCTTGCATTCGAGTTGCGAAATTTCTACACATTTCTTCCTGTTAAACATTTGGGCATTTCATCATCGTAGTATTCTTCAGATCGAAGTATAATTTTTCAAAAAGTTTTTTTCTTGTGGACCCGACCCCCTTCCAACACCCTTATTTTAGCTTTACCCCATTGGATTCCACTCGTCTCCTTGATCGTTATGATACACTTCACCCATAACCCATTTTCTGTGTGGTCCCACCCACCCCTTTTCGTGTTCCCTCGTCATCATGGCCCATACCCATAGCCAAGACTTGGAAGCTTGCTTCACTACCTTGCACTCTAATTTCACATAAACCCAACAAGAAGTGAGATAGCTTAGTGCCAATATTGCCACCATCAATCAAAATATGCATTCCTCCATCGCTGCCTCAATCGAGGAACTCAAAGATGAGCTCAAACAAGACATTACTACCCAGCTTGAATCTGTCACTACAATGATCTGTGCCAAGTTGCATATCCATTCATATATTCCCGTATCTAACCCACCTTTTCATACCGAAGATGAAACTTCCTCTCATTCCCATAATTTTTAGCCCCATCACTTTCAACGTGACCTACGCCTTCCGCGTGTGGATGTGAAAAAAATTGATGGATTGGATCCCACTAGCTAGGTAACTCAAACGGAACATTATTTCTCTTCGTATGGCATTACAAATGAGTTGGAAAAACTCTAGTATGGTGTTCTCCATCTAGATCAAGAATGTTGATACTGGTGGAAATGGAGAAAAAATGCCTGCCAAGGGTATGTGTCTTGGACACACTTTGTGGCAGAGACTTATGAATGCTTTGACACTGACACCAACCATTTAGGCTATTTGAAAAAGTTGAAACAATCTGGCACCATGGAAGACTTTATAGCTTCTTTTGAGAGACTAGATTTTCATATAGAGGGCATGTCTAATGCTTTTTTCTGAGAATCTTTTATCAGTGGCCTCAAGGATGAGGTTCGTGCTCATGTCCTCATGGCTTGGCCTCAGAGTTGGGTGGATGATACTAAAAGAGCTAAGGAAGAACAACATGCTATATCTTCTCGAAATAGAAAACAATCCTTTATTCCTCGCACTAAACCAATAACTCCCACTCCTCCTTATACCCCACTAAAGATCCAAAAATTGACCAGGGACGAAATGGATGAATGCCAACTCAAAGGCCTTTGTTATAATTGTGATGACAAATATTTTTTGGGACACAAGTGTAAGGAACAAAATATTTTTATTCCCATATCGGAGGATGTTTCAGAAGAGGCTGTTGAGGCCCCCCTTGTGTCTGTGTCACTTGAACCCACTAAAAAAACCTGTCCCTCAGACCCTCCTAAAGTAGAACTAGTCATTTCCCTAAATGCTCTCACCAGCTTCTCTGCTCCCCAAACCCTCAAGCTAATTGGTTACATCAAGCATCGTAAGGTCACCATTCTTCTTGATAGTGGAAGCACCAATAATTTGATTCATTGCCGCATTGCCCAAGAAACTAATTGGTATATCTGTGTAGTCAATAATTTCCAAATCATGATTGCCAATGTTGGTTCCATGAAATATGGAGGGCGTTGTGAAAATGTGTGTCTCCTAATTGGTGACTACCACATGAAATCTCATATGTTTTCTATCGACATGGGTAGTTGTGACATTGTGTTGGGCGTCAAATGGATAAGGACTTTGGGTCCCATTCTCATGGAGTTTAAGGAATTAACCATGCAATTTGACTAGGAGGCCAACAATATCAGTTCCAAGGAATCACCACTGGTTCCCCTTATATCATTAGTTCCCATCGCATGGAAAATATGCAAAAAAAAGTTCATTCTGGCATTATTTCCCAACTCCATGCCACACAAGAAAATGAGACACCCTCTATGCCGCAAGACCTCCAAGCCATCCTCTCTAAACATCAAGTGGTTTTTTCCACTCCCCGGGGAATCCCTCCTTTCCATGGTGTTCATGATCATTCCATTCCCCTTTTCCCATGGAGCCTTCCTCCCAATATTTGTCCCTATCGTCACCCCATTTCCCAAAAAAATGAAATTGAGAAAATGGTTCAAGAATTGCTCAACACAAGTGTTATCCGCCCTAGTATGAGCCCCTACGCTTCTCCTGTGGTCATGGTCCTTAAGAAAGAAGGTTCTTGGCGCATGTGTCCTGACTTCCGCGCCCTCAAGAAACTCACCATTAAAGACAAATTTCTCATTCTTGTCATTGATGACCTCTTGGATGAATTAAGTGGTTCCCAATTCTTTACTAAACTTGATCTTCATTATGGCTACCACCAAATCCGTATGAAAGAGGAAGACATTTATAAGACTGCCTTTAGAACTCATGAGGGCCACTATGAGTTTTTGGTCATTCCCTTTGGCTTGTGTAATGCTCCCTCCATTTCCATAGCCTCATGAATAATGTCTTATGTCCTTTTCTCCATCATTTTCTCTTAGTTTTCTTTGATGATATCCTCATCTATAGTAAAACCTAGACAACCCATCTTGATCATGTGGATTGATTTCTCCATCTACTCTCTCAGCACCAACTTTTCGTCAAACAATCTAAATGTTCTTTTGGTGCCTCAGAAGTCAAGTACTTGGGTCATCTTGTTGGCAAGGCTAGCATCAGGGTGGATCCTAAAAAGATCGAAGCTATGCAAGATTGACCTCACC
>ML777649.1:0-37106 GCA_009831015.1 Picea engelmannii
AATATTCCATAAAGTATTGACATGAATTACCAAATTTGTGCATTTTGGTTGCTTGAATGCTTGCCATTTTACAACAAAAAGGATTTGGATAATATAATTCTCATAGGATGCATACACTCCTTATGCTATAAATAAGAGGCACCAATTCATAATAGGTTTTGATTTCAACCTCTACATTTTTGACAATTGCACTAGATCTACTAGAATCGTAGACAACATGATACACACTTTTGGGTACAAATCTTGAAAAATCATAGTCTCTTTGAACAAAAGTTGAAAGCTACAAAAGTGATATGAAAGTGTAAACAATATGATTGAGCAATGAGCAATGTATAACATAACAAATCCAAACAAAATGATGGGAATGATAATCTAATTAACAAGATGAAATCACCTTCTAGAGTGTGAGCATGAATGAGACTTGGTCGATGCCTCGATTTACCCCTTGAATGAGAGCGTGACCCGTTCCTTCTCTCTATGTAGCGATCATGATCTCCCTGCCTAAATTTATCATCACACTTTAAGTTAATCAAGCTTTCTAAAGCGACACTTTGAAATTAATACTATTTGTTTATTGCAAAAGAAACATAAAAACAAGCATTCACTGACACATATAGATAATCAAATATAGCAATACATAAATCTTTTGAATGAAATATAATAGATATTGTACATATGCACTCAAGGTATTCTTAAAAAAATGAGAGTGACCATCTTCCATATGCTTGAAATATAAGAAGTACACAAACCACAACACAAATATATGAAATATGAATATGTAAAAATCACAATCTCTTTCAAACAAAGTTGAAAGTTACAATAGTAATATGAAAGTGTAAAAAATAAAATTGAACGATGCATGACAGAACAAACCCAAACAAAATGATGGGAAATTTCATGCAATTGACAAGATGAAATCACCTTCTAAAACATGAATATGAACAACATTTGATGATGGCTTGATTTACCCCTTAAACAAGAGAATAATTAAGTCTATGTCTTCTCTCTATCACAATAATGATCTCTGTCATTGAATTAATAATCACGCTTTAAATTAATGAAGCTTTTTAAAAATAAACCACTTTGAAATTAACCAATAAATGTCTTCAAATGCACAACAATAGAATTTTAGTACAAGCATCTGGACAAACAATATTCTCACACAATTGATAATTAGGACTAATAAGTAACTTTTCGTGGACTAACATTATCAAAGGGTTTGTTAATTCTCAATTCAAAACTTTAGTGCTCAACTTTGATATCATACTTAAATATATTAAAACATTCTAAAGTGGCGTTCAATAAATTTGTCCCATAGAAGACCCGCCACTATACTCGTAATATATTGCCTTTAAGTGCCACGGGCAGTTCGGTTGCCGTTCCATCTCACGTGGACCTTTAATCCAATCCATAATCTCGAAGTGTTCGATTGTCACAGTAGGCCAGCATGCTGAAGGCCTAGCTCACCGGGACATCACGAACTCTTTGTTATCCCTCGGCAGGGACTATTTCCAACAAACCAGAAAACGTTGCCACAGGATTCCATACAGGTCATAAAGATCTACGTTATACACTGCGCCTCCTACGTCCCTCACCTACAGTTTATCGCCAGTTAGAACAAGACTTAAAGCAACCTATCACTAGATGGGAAGTAAGGCGTTTCCCCTATATACAATGCACTTATCTCGAATCGCTGGTCCTCCAAACATAAGAGTAGCCCCACTACCTCCCCACCACTCGCTCGAAAGTCACTCTCGATGCTTCACCGGGCAATTACAGTAAACTTCATAGGGCCAACACATTTCGGTAAAGCAGTCCTACCTAAGCTCACTCGCATAATCTCAGAATAATGAACCTGTTCGGAATCTGCCCTTCCCTTAATCGCATCCAAGAATCTCACTGCCCTCTAGCACCTGAAGACCTAGACACCTCTTCTCCCTACGAACTTCATGAAGCGCTTAGGAGGGACTGCTATAGATGACCCCAGATTGGATGGCATGAAACAAACTTACGCCTTACTTTAGTGTTTACTTATTACCTGCCCACCTGAAGACCTATACCTTGTAGCCCTAGATCACGAACTTCATGAATGCACTTAGTGTAGTGATCGAGTCAAGACTGTAACCTCTTATCAGAACTGGATTTCAAAAACTCACCCTTCTCTTACTACCTTCACCCAACAACCTATGGAGTATACTTTATGAAGACAGGAACACCTTTGTAGGGGAGCCCTCTATTTACCCTTTACCCTATCTTTGTCTTATCATACAACCTATCCACCTTCAGACTTAGACCTGTTAGCCCTGGCTGGGCTGGACCACTTGAGAATTGAATCCCTTAGGAGGGACCAACTATAGAGACCCGGGATGGGATGGGATGAAACAAACCTACCCTTGACTTTATTTACTGCCTTCACCCTAGGACATGGAGGGCTGCCCAACCCATGCATGACCTTCCCTACTGCATTTCACCCCCCTTTAGGGAAAAAAAACGGCAAAATAAATTCCCGAATACTATATCAAAAAAAATCCAGAAAAAAAAAATGGAGAGACATGGCTCTAAAAAAAATGGAGAAAAAAAAATGATATAAAACCTAATAAAAAAATGCCTCCAACGCCCTTAATTGTGAACACTCAAGTCACATCGCCTCTCACGGATCAAGTAGCCTTCGCATCGCCTCATGAGACCTTCGCATTGCCTAAAGTCGCCTTTACATCGCCTCATGTCGCCTTCGTTTCGGCTCAAGTCGCATCGCCTCAAGTCGCCTCCTCTTACAGATCAAGTTGCATCACCTCACGGATCAAGTCGCATAACCTCCAATTGCTTTCGCATTGCCTCAAGTGGACTTTGCATCGCCTAACAAGTCGCCTTCAGATCAAGTCACATCGCCTCTCATGGATCAAGTAGCCTTCGCATCGCCTCATGAGACCTTCGCATTGCCTAAAGTCGCCTTTACATTGCCTCATGTCGCCTTCGTTTCGGCTCAAGTCACATCGCCTCAAGTCAGACAGTCTGTCAGATGTTACTCAAAGTATAACGTAAACAATCACTTATAAAGGTCATGGGGCCCCTCCACCTCCTCCCCCATAGAAGAGATTCCACACATAAGAATCTCTCACACTCACCAATGTACTTCATTGATGACTAAAACATTATAACAAACATCATAATAGTAGTGAGAACAATACATTCGATTGTAAAAGATATGGAAGATGGATAGATTTGATTGCCCCACTCTTTAGTAACCGACATGGTTGGATAAATATTGCATTGGCATTAAAGCATTACGACCACTAAATGAGCTTCCATTTGGAAGGGTTGAAGAAGAAACAAAGGATTTGCCTACTCCTAATTTGAAACCTTCTTAAACTAGCTCATTTACTTGGTTCTTGGTTAGAGAATTAACTCACTCTTACCTTTACTAGTTATGATGGGCACACTTTTTAGGTCTGATGATCATCTAAACTTTTTCTAGGCTCTTAGGTGAATTATAGAATAGGAAAAAGAAAATAATGAGATAAGAATTTTGGTCTCTGGTTAGTTATAACCAATTGTAAAACGATGAATGAAGCCACTGGTATAATATACGACTTTAGTTGGTCCTCAATGTTTAAGAATCCATAACAAAAGATCAGATGAATTCAAAATTTCAAGTTGATAAAGTCAAAACTCAAACACTGGTCCAGTCTTTAGGAATCCCAAGTACACTTCTCGGTGCTAAAGTTTTCATTAGCTGATATTTTCTCAGTCTATATAAATATCCTTTATGCTTGCCACCTTTTCTCAATTTCATGGGTGGGGTCTTTCTTGAGACTTCATGAAGTCACAAGGATTATGTTGGAAAAAGCTACTATTAATATTGAGAAGCAGTAGAGGTAGGGTATAACCTTTATTACAATATATTGAGTTAAATATTTGAATGGTCTTTGATTTTAGCCTCCTTTCTCATATGATTGATATTGATGATGATGATGACTAACGTCCATTGAGATCGAATTGGTCTCTCGGACCTCAAGAAGGTAAGGAATTACTTGAAATTCTTTATAATTTTATTTCTATGCTTGGAAAGCATTAAGATAAGTGTTCCAAGATCACCATAGTTTTGCTAATTAAAAGGTCATGAAGGTTGGTAGTTTGACAAATCTTTTGAAATTGAGATCTAATCTGGGTATATGCCGAGCATTCTAAGAGAAAGCGCTTTTCATCTCCAACCCTCTTAGTGTCTAGTGTCACAAAGGTGACATACTCTTTCATCCCATAGTGTTTTGGGAATTGACCATCACCCAATTTCACTATGGAGCTCATGAGAATTAATTCTTAATTTAACCGTGTTTATTTTCTTCTTTACACTTTATCAAAGCATAAAGATAATTTTGATCTTCTAAAAGATGAGAAAGCTACCACGTGTGGCTATAAAGAAAAATAATCACATGAAGAGATGGGAAAGTGTAACTATAAAGAAAACTAAAGAAAATACATTGTGATTGATTACTATGTAATCTATTTATTTATTATTATATGCATCCTATTATTTTCTTAATATTCACTTTCTTAATGGGTGGGAGTTTTCCATCACCTAGGGAGGATGTTTATCTAAACTGAGAAGTCCCACTAATGATATCCCATTAATTCCCAATCTCCAAGCTCGATTCCAGTAGATACGAATAGATACGAATAGATTCCATACTAAGATAGGGGAATTTAAGAGTAACTAAAACCCCAAGGTAAAAAAAAGAAAAGGTGTTCATGTTAAAAAAATTAAAAAAATATTCACTTCTTCACCATTAAACATTCTTACTTTATTACTATTCACCTTATTTATTATGTAATTTTTTAAGTGAACTTTTTGATAGTATTAGAGAAATTAAATAATTTGCTATGCAAACTTTTTCTCAAATTTTATTATATTATAAAAAAATCTCTCACCACTTAATAAATCTAAAATTAAAATAAATTTAAACTAAATTATATTTTAAAAAGTACAAAAACATAATTAAAGCATGGCGTACACCTATTGATAATGGGCACATTTAATATGTTTTTAGTACTTAATCAATTTTGTATGGATAAGATTAAATATTGTTGGAATATTCTTAGTCGTCCCAATAAATCAATGATTGTGATTTCAACCACTAACTTCCTCACTATTATAAAGACCACCGTTTACATGTTTATTTTTTTACTTTTACTTAATGATATTTAAAATTTACTATGATGAACTCTTACGGCGATGCACAGGGTTCTGCGGTTATTTCGGTTTTCACCAGCTACTAGTTATACAATAATCGAGTTGGTTAACTGTTCTACAAAATGGGTTTTTTCACTGAATCCGACGATATAAATTTTATTGAATCACTATTTTTTATTATTCAAAATCTATTTCTGAATGCAAAAATAGATTCAGCATGCTGAAAAATTCCCAAAATACTCGGATTTTACAGAAATAAATCCAAAAATTTCTAACAGGATTTCAAACCAATATCCCGCTCCCAAAAAAACTAAAAAATAAAAAACATAAGTAGAATCTTTAACTTACCACCTACAAAACAATATCGACGCTCTTTGAGAGTCCGAGTGCAAACGCAAATTCCGGCACCGGTGTGCCAGACGTTTCAAAAACTTATGGGCAGACTCTTCGAAAAGAACTTCTTTGACCTTAGAATGTGTTCGACACTGTGCCACGTATCTCTCTTTCTGCTCTACCAGTCGTTGGGCGGTTGTGAGCCCATGTAGTCTTCTATTTCAATTGGGTAACGTAACCTATGGGGATTGGATATCGTGGGGGCGTTATATTATATGAGAGGTGTCTGTGTTCTTCGACCTGATCTCTCTTTAATCAATGGCGAAGATTAAGGTGCACGGCCTTCCTTTCTCATCCTGCACAGCCAGAGTGCTGGCGTGTTTGAATGAAAAGCAGATCGAGTACGAGCTCATCCCTGTGAATGTTCGGGGCGGGGATCATAAACAACCACAATATCTGTCTCTCAATGTAAGCAAAACCCTTAATTTTTGCTTTTATGGAGTTTCTTTCAATCTTTCCACTGCATTGAATTCTGATTATTTCAATCTTTCCACTGCATTGAATTCTGATTTGTTTTTGAATAGCTATGGATGGAGATCGTACTTTTAATTATGCTATGCTATTGATATCATCTGCTACATGTTTTTCACATTCATTCCGTCAATATTCATTCTATAAATGGTGTTTTTCAGCCTTTTGGACTGATACCAGCTCTTCAAGACGGAGACCTCACATTATTTGGTAACTATATCTAATAATATAACGCATGTAGTAGTAATTCTATGGTGTCATGGTTGGCTGAGTTGTGGGATTTTTTTAATCATTGACCCAAGTTCTAATCCCATAGGATGGTCATTCAGTAAGTAGCCTTTGACATTTAACTTGGGAATTCTGGAGTTCCCATAGGATGGTACTTCCTTTGACATTTAACTTGGGAATTCTGGAGTTCCCATAGGATGGTCCATCAGGAAGTTGCATTTAATTTGGGAAGGATGGTCCTTCAGGAAGTTGCCTTTCACATATAACTGGGAATTCTGGGGTTCCCATAGGATGGTCCTTCAGGAAGTTGAAGTTGCCTTTTGACATTTAATTTGGTAATTCTGGAGTGAAGTCAATTCATGGTGTATGTCTATGATGCTGGACTTTTTTTTTGTGTTAGTGTCAATGTTCAAAGCATGCAAATGCGCACACACTCAAGTGATAGTGTCAATATTCAGTGCATGCAAATGCGCATAAACATAAAAAGAATGAGGTTGGTTGACTGTAAAATGTATTTTACTTCTCTCAATACAAATATATGATATATGGATGCAATAGTAACTTTGCTATTATTATAGTTCTAATGGTTAATTTTGCATGCGAACTTCATATGCACCCTCAAGCTTCATTTACATAAATGCGAACTTCATATGCACCCTCAAGCTTCATCTACATAAGATGGATTTGTTTTCTTGTGCATGTTCAATCCACCCACTAGCTATTTAGATTGGGTCAATGTCAATATGTTCATATTCAATCTATATAATGCACTTTTCAGATTGGATTTTTACTAGTGTCCATATTCATAGCTTTGTTTTCTTGTGCATGTTCAATCCACCCACTAGTTATTTAGATTGGGTCAATGTTCATATTCAATGTATATAATGCACTTTTCAGATTGGATTTTTACTAATGTCCATATTCATAGCACTGAATGCACTTTTCTATATTGGGTTAATGTCAATGTTCATATTCAATGTATCTAATGCACTTTTCAGGTTGAATTTTCATTGGTG
Source organism: Picea engelmannii (assembly GCA_009831015.1). Classification (NCBI taxonomy): domain Eukaryota; kingdom Viridiplantae; phylum Streptophyta; class Pinopsida; order Pinales; family Pinaceae; genus Picea; species Picea engelmannii. The sequence continues at coordinate 7,297 of ML777649.1, forward strand.
TCCATATTCATTGCACTTTTCAGGTTGAATTTTCACTCGTATCCATATTCATTGCACTTTTGAGATTGAGTGTGTTAGTATTAGCATTCAATCCACATAGTGCACCATCTAATTCAAGGAATAAGCTGTTTTGTAATAAACGATTTTTTTTTCAACACAAATCTGATAAGAATTTGGTAGTAATTTTAGGCATGAGTAGAGTTCTACCCTGATTGAAGATCCATGTTTGGGAAAACAATGCCCTTTCAAGATCTGAATCAATTTAGATAGTTTGAAATTTATGTGAATCAACCTAGATTGTTTGAAATTTATCCAAGTTCATGATTGATATGAACTCTGATATTCTGTATTGCTGAATTCAGACAACTAAAAAAAATTTGTTACAAGATTAGATGACTCCTCTAATTCAACTTTGATATTCTGTATCGCTGATTTGAAACAATTGAAGGGAAAATTGTTACAAGATTAGATGGCTCTTCTAATTCAATACACATACAATTAACCAATAACCAAAACCTCATCCCAACCCAATCAGTATCTAAAAAGTACCTTATACCAACCCAATCAAGGTTGTAAAAAGTAAGTACACTATATGCAAAAGTTTACCTAACTTCACTTAAAGCAAACATATGCATATAATAACTTTGTTGTTAGTACTCCCTTGTATCCATCTTAACCCAGGAAATCTGTGAAAATCCAAGGTGAGATATCTAAAGACTATTTCAATTCTTTCCTCTCAAGACCCATAAAGGCAAGGCATCCTTCATGAATCCTATGCATAAAAGTATATTATAGATTCTGAATGGGCATGCTGTTTAGTTTGTCTCCTTCATGAATCCTATGCCTAAAAGTATATTATAGATTATGAATGGGCATGCTGTTTAGTTTGTCTCCCGGCGTGCATGTTATATTTAGACTAGATAGACTGCCTTCGCAAAGCCAATATTCTGTGCTACCTAAACTAGAGTGAATGGTCTGAACAGATGATGGGGAATTTTGGGGGCCTAAAGTCAGCAGTATCTGGAATCCATGAGAATTAATCAACCGGATCAGCCCCAGAAACTCTAGCATTTTACTTCAGGCAAAGTATTCCCTGTGGTTACAGCCAGTTTTTCTCCACTCAGATAACAGTTTGAAACACTATTATAAAGATACCATTTATAAAGGTTTGTTTTCATGGTAGTATTAGAAATGAACAGTGGTATAGAATTATGATATCAAATTAGGAAATTACATGGAATGTATGAAGCTAATGGAAAAAGAATTCCGAGAGGGAAAGTTCAAAATTTCCCACTTTTGTACTGTCCTATTTGTTACAGGAGCAGGAATTCGGCAGGAATAAATGGCAATGACACAACGGCCCTGTAACAATGAAATGAACGCACAACAATTAACAACATAAAATAAATATTTAGAATCAGAAGATAAAACAGAGAGATTGATTGAATTCTCTCTGCAGATACAAAGAATAAACACCCACAAAAGGCTGCCTACTCACCCTCTCTCCCTTCAATTCCAATGCATCATACCTTACTTTATGCACTGGCTATGCCCTATCAGTGTCACTAAAATAACTGTCGACACTCCTAGAAGTTGCATATTCCGTATATTCCAATATGTGATATGTGGACATATATATCCTCCACCTTCATAACCTCTTATGTGCATTTCGATATTAGGGATGAATATGTGCCAGTGTCCATACTCAGCTCAGCCAATATACAATTCATCCCAATATACACTCTGATTCAATTTCAATACACCATTACACAAACACACATCAACTCAACACTCCTTACCAACATGCAACTTCTCTGGCAATAAATATTGAGTTGGTGTTTTTGTAAATTCTGAGATATTTGCTAAACATACAAATACTATTGTGGTTGATGCAGAGTCCAGAGCAATCATAAAATATTTGGCTAAGAAATACAACGGACAAGGCAGTCCCAATCTGTTGGGAAGCACAGTAGAGGAGGAAGCAATGGTTGAACAGTGGTGTGATGTGGAGGCTCATCACTTCAATCCTCCCTGTTATGCAATCGTGAGCCAGATTATCATCAATCCCTTGAAGGGAGGCACCACTGACGAAGCAGTGGTGGCAAGCAATGAAGAAAAGTTGAGCAAAGTATTGGATGTGTACGAAGAATGGCTGTCAAAGAGCAAGTACTTGGCAGGAGATTGGTTCAGTTTGGCAGATCTTCAACATATGCCTTTTCTCCACTATTTGATGAATGATGTTGGGAAGGCTACTCTCATTTCCTCCAGAAAGCATGTCAATGCATGGTGGGAAGACATCTCTTCTCGCCCGACTTGGAAAAAGGTTGCAGTACACATGAAGTTCCCATCCAAATGAAGTCTAAAGTAAGGTATCTTTCAGCTGTCCAAAGGAAATTTTAATGTCAAAAATGTAAAACTACTAGTGTAATGTTTGTTAGCCCTTTCTGCCTTTGGTTGTCTTGATGTATTAATCGTAATTCCCTTTATTTGTTATTAAAATTGTTATAGTGTATGAGAGGTTATGGAATGTCTATGGCTTGTAATTATTATTTATGTGAAGTGTACTATGGTATTATTTTCATGGTTATGTCATATATGTTTATGCTCGATAAAATAAAAGAAACCAACAATCCAAGTGGTTGAGATGAGATTTTGAAATAAGAATAGATTGTGCTCAAAAGGTTGAGACTCCGAGATGAGACTCTCACTCCTGAGATAAACACATGCCACAAACTATGCCCATAGGGTTGAGACTCCGAGATGAGACCAAGAGATACACACACACTGCACCCACAACAGGTCTTTGGGTGTGTCAGAAAAAGACCATCTTTGTCGCAACTCACATCATGCAAATTGCAATCCCTCACCATGTACGTTGAAGCCTATAGCCTAGAGGTTGAGAGCCACATCATGCAAATTGCAATCCAATGCTGTGCAAGTTGAATCATGAAGAATGAAGGTTGAAATTCACGAGGCACGTCTAGACCCATGGGCCATTGGTATGCTATATAAAATATTAAAATACCAACTTATGGGGAAAGAGTACTTAGATTGAAGGGTCTTATTGTTGTCCAATATAAATATTAGAAGTGACTTTTCTTGTTTGTCTGGGTGAAATAGAGATTTTATGTTTGATTTTGACAATTTTTAAGTAGTGTCTTTAGTGTTGGTAGTAGAGGATATTGAAGCCAAAAGGTAAAACAAACCATCATCAAAGGGTAGACAAGAGAACTTGTCCTAATCGGAACAATTAGGAGGATATTGAAGGCTTTAAATGGAATTTGCCTGGAAGCACATGGTCTACTCTAGCAGATTGGCCACACAAAAGTCGAACAATTATGGTGAAGATAGTAGACCGCCTATGTTGCTACTCAATGATTTGAAATCTCACCATCATATCCCAATCTTGATTGTTGTGATCATTGGCTAGGCTACCTTTGTACCATTGGACATGTACCTGCACAAAAGTTTAGAGAATTTTTGTTATAATAGAAACATGACCATCTAAGTATATTTCCGTGTCTGAAATTGCTATTAGCAACAAGTTTTGCAATACTTGTTTTTATTAATTTCAGTTTCTCACGAGTTTTGGCGCTTCTTCATGGTTTCGATGTGCCCTGTGGGAGTCTCCCCATTCAATATAGTCAAATGTGCTCTTCATGGACTATAGAATGTCTTCGGTAGTGAAGCTTAAGTAGCAAAATGTGGTTATCTATCACGTCACTTCTTGAATAAATGGATGGTTTTCTTGTGCCCAAATTTGGTAAAGTAGTGATAGCTCCAAGTTTTTATAAAATGGGTTTATCTGTCACTTTGATTAGAAAATGAATCTATTTATTAGTTGGAATCAAAGTTTTGGTAAATAAATATTTAAAGGAATAGAGCCTTTTTAATTTTCATTGGAAAGAGTGGTTGGATATGGAAATCTTAAATGCTTGGTTACAATGTTAACCTTTGGTTTGATTTTTGTAAAAAATGATGCTCTTCCATCATAAAACTATAGAGATATTTGATTATATTATAAATAAAAATCCAATGAACATTTTTTTATATTTGATTGTATTTTTGTACTTATGTATGTAAACTTATGTATGTATGTTAATGTAGATAGACATAATATAGATAGACTTATGTTTGTAGACATAACATATATTTTTTTTATATATGTTATGTATGTTAATGTTAATGTATGTATGTTAATGTAAACTTTTGTACTCACTGCATGGATGTAAACTTATGTATGTATGTTAATGTAGATAGACATAATATTAAATAAAAATGTATGATTCTTTATGTATATTTGACTATAATATTTTTGTACTTACTCATGGACATGTGTATATGTAATGTGCATGGATGTAAACTTATATGTATGTTAATTTAGATATGTATAATATTTAAATGACTAGCAAAAATAAACATAAATTTATACTCTTTTAAAATTTAAGTAAAATTAGAAACACAAAAAAGAGAATATTTACGTAAGTTATTTTCACATACAAGCTTTTCATAAAACATGTAAACTTATATGTCTCTTAATTTAGATATGCATAATATTTAAATGATTAACAAAAATAAGCATAAATTTATACCCTTTAATGTTTAAGTGAAATTAGAAACACAAGAAAGAGAATATTTATGTAAGTTATTTTCACATAAATGTTTTTCATAAAACATTATGCATTTTGAATATATAGTGTTTATTCCTTACAAACTTGTTATGAACTAAACATATCACTTACATGAATTGAATCTCCCCATAGATGAAGATGATAACAATCATTCCTCCCACCTCCTAAACTAAAATTTAATTAATTTTTTTTTAATAAATAGTTAAAACTATATTTATTTAAAAATTATCATTAAATACATATTTCATTTAAACTGAGAATATTCATATTTACACATTTTTAGCCTACAATTTTTACATATAGTATTCATAAAACATTATACATTTTAAACATAGTTAAAAATATATAGCATTATAATTTTGCAAGTTTTATAATGTAATTAATTTTAATTTATAAATAACATTGTTTCAACCCATACAGCATAATTGTTAACTATAATTTTTTTTTTTGTAAGTAAGTATAATATATTATATTAAAAAGCTCTCATGAGCATGGTAGCAAAGCAAAGTACATGGTGATCATAATGAGATAAGGGACTGCCCCAACAGAGGGGAAACCAGTCCCTGAGCTCAAAAGTATCAAGCTGTTCAATTATTCTAAAGCCTATAGAGGTCATACTGTTTGTACTTCAAATCTTGACAAAAACCAASAGGGAAKTRACAATATAAACATCGGTCATCTGCAAACTTAACTTAAAAGCTAGACATACGGAGAATAGTCGGGCCGCATGGGCTGGATGTCGTCTGTCCATGGCTCCTCCTCTATGAAAGTGATTTGGTCGGCCCAGCTCTTGTCACCTTCCCCTTCGTCCACTGTGTTAGCCGCTTTACTGCCAGAAGTTGCGCCCATATCTGTACCCTTCGATGCGCCCATAGCTGGATCTTCCTGGGGTGCACTCTGGTCCTGGACTGGAGAGTCCTCTTTCTGTTGAGGGATCAGGGAGTCTTGCAGGGAGGCGAGAGTACTGAGGAAGAGATCGACCTTGTCGTCCGTTTCCTGGAGGCGGAAGTTGAGGTCGTCCACGCCCTGGCGAATGCCGAACACCAAGTCATACAAAACCGCCATGCTGTCCCAAAGCTGCGTTGGAGTGGAAGCGTCCCGGGGAAGAGGTCCAGCGCCTCGAGAAGTCTGATGAGGATCCGGCTCGGGGTGCAGTGGAGGCATAGGAGAGTCGCCAGGTGGCCGAGGGGGGGGAGAGGCAGCATAGGGAACSAACGCCCACGAGGGGGAGTGAGCATACTCCATGCGAYGCGAGGTAGAAGAAAGGTGGCCAGAATGACTGCGAGAGGATTGGCTGCGAAAGGAGGAGCTCAAAGAAGAAGAAACAAAGCGTGAACTGGAGGGACGCCGAGGCTTCCATGGCGAGCCTCGCCTTGGCCGTCCCCGTAGGCGCGTCATGGTGTTGGAACGTCTGTAGTCAAGGGAGAGATGGTGCACTCCGTGGGAGCACAAGAGAACAAAGTAAACAGAGCCTAGAGAGAGCTGGTGCCAGTGCAGAGCTCGCTCTGCTAGCAACCAGCGGCAATAAACATGGACCATTACAATCGACTGCAAAATATGAATGCCGAACGCAGCGTTAAATGGCGCATTAACACTCATTTGAAGTCTGATTACGGAGCATTTAAGCTTCGGGGGGGAGGCACGAGCAGTTCACGTGCCCCCACGTCATAAATTCCGTCACCCTCCTCCAAATACTGCCGCGTGACCCGCACTAACACCCCATCCGGGGGATTGTTAACTATAATTTATTTAATAATAATAATAATATTTTTTAGTTTGGTTGTTTTTAATATTTAAAAAAAAACATACTTTTAAGGTTATATTTGAACTTTCAACAAAATTTAGAAGTAAATTTAAGAATTAATAATAATAATAATAATTTTTTAGTTTGATTGTTTTTAATATTTTAAAAGAAACATACTTTTAAGGTTATATTTGAACTTTCAAACTTTAGAAGTAAATTTAGGAGTTTAGAAATTAGTTCTTATCTATTTTGTTAGATCATCTTACACAATTTTTCATCTGCAATTCATCATGAAAATGCTATTCACAATGTTATTAACAATACAATATAATTCATTATGAAAATGCTATTCACAATGTTATTAACAATACAAGAAGAATGACATATATATTTTTAGGTAACAAAATGCAATGGTTTGACATCTAAATCATAGTTAACTATCATCATCCACATACCTAAACATTCTCATTAAAAAGACCATTTAAAATCTTGATTACATGTGCTTTTTTTAAATTCAAAATGGAATGCTTGATAAAATAAATGGATTACCAATCCTCTAAGGGGGATATATTTCTAATTATTAGTTAATTTTTTTTTTTATAATGTTAAGTGATTTACAATAAACATTTTTCATGTACTTTTATAGGACTCTTCCCAATTTTAAATGTTTTTTTGAGTTATTTTATTGATATTTGGAAATTTAGAATCAACGATCACATAGTGGTCCATGCTTTTGGTAATGATGTTCCATGACATGTTTTTATATTGTTAGTCGCTGTGATTGAATTTAGTTTGAGGATTTTGATTGGGTCAATGAGTAATAGATTTGGCAAGAGTTTAATTGAATAAAATGTTGTGGTATGGTTTTAATTGATCATAGCTTGAGTAACTTGAAGTTGATTTTAAGTGAAAAATGTGGCATTTTTTTGGGCACATTACCAATATAACATGTGGAAATACTACATTTTAAGTACCAAAATTTAAAACTAAAGTTGCAATATAGAATTGGTGGATGTCTAATAAGCATAGAGTTACTCCAACCTAAGCTTTGCCAACTCTAGATAAAAAACAAAATGAAATATGATGAGAGCTAATATCCTTTTCTATCAAATATTGTTCTATGTTCTTTGTGTCTACAAATTTATCTAGTAATATTTATGACATGCACCTCTTACGTTTTTATATACATGCATTTTACATTTTTCACTCAAACTTTACTATAACATTGTTTCTTTGACATCATTATCATGTTTTTATATACATGCATTTTACATTTTTCACTCAATCTTTACCATAACACCGTTTCTTTGACACCATTATCATTTTTTTACTTTAGCGTTCTAACATACATTTTTCACTGTTGATGGTTCATTAGTAAGTGTATTGCATTGACCTAGTAGAACACTATCCCTTGTTTTCCTGAACACAACCATACTAAAATCACACCTCCGACCACCCTTTTCCATATCAAGATATGAACTTACTATTTCCTCATTGGATTTCTCTAGATGTTCTTTCTATGGAGGCATTGATCACTACAATGAGAATTGATATCAACACAACATTGTGTTGCCATCAAACAATTTTTTCTACAAGTGACAACTTGTGTAAAACAATGTTACTAAAATTGCACATCCAACCTCCCATGTCCATATATAGATGTTCTTTTCGTAGAGGCATTGATCACTACAATGAGAATTAATATCAACACAATGTTGTGTTGTCATTAAACTTTTTTTTCCTAGAAGTGGCAACTTGTGTAAAACGATGTTAAACGTGTCATTTAAACTACTTGCACTTATGCCCAAAAAAAATATTTTTCCCTTCAAGGCATTGTGCAAAGATGGGGCTACTTGTTGAGGTCCTTATCACATTTTTTAGGGGTGTTTAGTTGCAATATTTTCCTTCATATTTGGCATATTTTGGTCACATTTAAACACATTTTATTCAACTCCTTCCTTTTTGAAATGTATCCATATATGATTTCAGTTTTTTGAGTAACATAACCACCAATAATACATCCATAAAAATGTGATATTTTTGCATTGGAAGAAACATTATTAGAATAAGAAATATTGCGGTTGTCTCTTTCAAGTAATGCAATACATTGGAAGAAACATGATCAAAATAAGAAATATTATGGTTGCGTCTCTTTCAAGTAATGCACTACATTGATGGTGGACAAGTGGGATAATATGGGTCATTTGGGGAAGTAAATACTTACTAAATAACTACAATTCACTATCACAAATGAGTGCAAGTTTTTATAGTAGCAACATAAAAATTTGTTTGGATATAATATCTTGTATGAGTGTGCCTCTCAATCAAGGAGAAGTGATAACCCATACGATTAATTGAGGAAGGGTTGGCTATGCTTTTTCTAAGGAAGGATTTGTGATGTGACTCTCGAAAAACTTCAATACACCAAAACTCTAAAAAATAATTTACCTTGGTTGATGCATGCACTTCAATTTACAACATATCTACATTTGAAATTAGTTTAGTGAAAATAGAAGTTGAGATTTCCATATGCAATGTTAGAATTTATGAAATTATATATTTTCATGTTCAAAATCGTTGAATTTATGGTGGATGAGTATCTCATTACCTCCTCCATCACATCCTCCCCCTATATGTCCATTTGTGCTTAACCCATTAGAAGCTCCTTTTAATTAGTTATTCATGGGCTTTCTTAAACAGATCCTTTATTAGTTATTCAAGGACCATGCATAAAAACTTTACAATTCTACATGGCCATACTTGATATAGTCAGATTATAACAATATGCTCTACTCGAAGGCACCCTATCGCCAGTTCATAAAACTAGAAGCATGCCTCATGTCAATCCCTATAAGTAATTATTATATTACATAGGGGCCTTGTGATGATTGCATATTCTTAGGGCCTTGAGCCAGCGAGATCTTTAGGAAATAATAAAACATGGAGTTAATAAGCAAGTACCTTTGGTTAGAGTAGGAATGCATGACATCCATAAGAGACATTCATAAATTATGGGAAGAGAGTGAATGCATGAAAAAATAAGGTCTCTCATAGGTGCTTGAAACATAATGAAAATCCTTTTAATAGGTAGGATGAAGAAAATGAGTAAGATGATCCACGGGACCCTTTATCAGGCTCTTGGAGATAGCCCTAACTAGGTGAGAAGGTAAGGGCCATCATGCCAATAATACCTAGACACTCAAAGGGAGGTTGAATCTCAAGGAGGAATCCTTTCCATCAAATGTGAAGAATAATGTTTAAGTCAATGAGGTCTAGTATGTTACAATTAGATGAAACCATTGTCATGGGAACCACATGGACATGCCCCATTCTTTTTAGGGGAGAAAGGCCCATGGATGGACTAGTACGGGCCTTCTTTTTAGGAGGTTTATGTCATTTTCATTGATTAATTCAGGTTCAAGGAGAGGTCTCTTTTTCTTAGGTGTCTTCTTGGTTTCAACTTTATTTTATTTATAAATTTTCTTTTAAGGGCATGATAGTCTTTAGCTTGATGGGTTTTAAATTTATGATAATTGCACCAAATTCACTTGTTAAAGTTGGATGAATGCACATATTCTTGAATTTGAGTGTTTGTTGGATGTTCCATTTGGATATGGGTTAAATACCCAAAGAGATGACATGCAACTATAATTATTGTATTAGCTTATGTTTAAGGTATTTGAAGTGTAAGGCTATCAAGGACCAATAGGAGGGTAAAGGGGATTAAAGGACAAGGTATTATGGGCACAAAGGGTCCCTGTAGGTGGAGAAGAAAAACAAAAAAAGAAAGGAGACTTTCCAAGAGATTTTCATGCCTTTCTTGTAAGTATTTGGGGCCAAAATTGTTTGAAAAAATTTCAAACCCTCTACGGATCTTTCTCTTCTCACTCCAAGCTTTCCAATAAGTTATCAATCACCTAATTTTGATTTTAGAGCCAAAAGTCACGTCCTTGAAATGAGTTTGTTTGGCATCGAAAGACCAACATCAAAGTAATCAAGGATCTCCATTAAATCTCATTAAACAAATAAAGATCTAACAATAGCCAACACAATAAGGATAAGAGAATCACTTATGATGCATGAATTCAAATCCATAACATTAATTAATAAGAAAATTTATACATAAGTGAGTCTCCCTTATCTATGAAGGGCGAATGAGGAATGGAGTCTCGTATATTATGCACTCACCATCTCTCCAAGAATTCAATGAATATGAATGGACCTAAGTCTAATGTTCATTAAATATACTCTCTCTCAACTAAGTAGACTCATCTTACATGCTCAACCGAATGGTGTTGATGATTACAACTGCATGAGACATCCTTTAGGACACAGACTAAGTGAGTCAGCCTGTGAGAGAGCCCATGAGATGGGTGTGCCCATGAGATGGGTATGTTGTTCCTCTCTAAGATGAAGATGGAATGTTGTGTGCCCCCGTGTAGGGAAGATGCCCATGAGATGGGTGTGTCGTTCTCTCTGAGATGAAGATGCAACGTTGTGTGCCTTTGAAAAGGGAACATTCCCATGAGATGAGTGTGTCGTTTGAGATGAAATGATGTGTACCCCTATGAGGGGTGAAGGAGCCCATGTGATGTGTTTACTGTTCTCCTCTATGTAGAGAGTTGAGACGACGTGGTACTCCAAATGATTCTCCTGTGAGATTCAATGAGATAGAGATCTGTTGAGTAGGATGTCCCTTTGGCTGAGCATAGGTGGACGTGATCTTAGTGGCTAAGCACTAGTGAGTGTGTGTCTAGATGATCCTCCCGTGAGACACAATGAGATAGAGATATGTTAACTTGGACTTCCCTATGGCTGAGCACAGGTGGACGTGCCCCTAGTGGCTTAGAACTAGTGGGTGTGTGAGATCCCTTGCTATATTTTATAAGAGTCAGATTTACATGTAACCCTAATTGTGATGTAAAGGGTATAGGTTGGCCCCACCATAAAGTGAAAGATAATTAATGTAAAAGGCAATTAATATGGTAATTATTAATTATATTATGAGTTATTGAGGTCATCCCTGTTGTGCCAATAGACACCACTTTTGATGTGTCCAGTCTAATATAAAAAAAGGTGATTTCCCCATTGAGGAAATACAACACACATGTGATTTTGGAAATTTCAGCAAGTACTTATTCTAGGGTTGAAGTGCACACCTCTCTTGGGCGCTAGCCTTCTTGGTTTTGTGAGCACCCTTTTGTGTGCTAGGTTTATGGTGTGGGAGGTCTTTCTCTTGAAGAATATAGCAAAGGATTGGTTGGTTTTTCTTCCCTTGTTGAGAAGGGTTTCCCAAGATACTTCTTGTGTACTTGTGCATGGTATTTCTTCTTGTGATCTTGGTTATTGCAATAAATTGATTATGGTGTAATTGCAATTTTCTATGGTTCAAGTAAAATGCTAAAATTGGAATAAACTTCATGCTTGAGCCTAGCCTAGTGAAAAATCAACATGGTATCAGAGTACAGGTCTTGAAGAGCCCATTTCACAAGAATTCAAATCTAGCCATCCTTTTCTTCTGCAGTTCCGTACGACCCTCTAGGGTTTGCTCCAATTCCGTATGACCCTCTAGGGTTTGCTGCAATTCCATACGACCCTCCTTTTCTGAAGTGTTTCAACACCTTAAACTTAGACGCTGGGGATACAATTTGTACAGGAGTGTATGACCTCCTTCAACACACCTCCAACAAGCTTTAGATTTCATTTATGAGCATTTTGGATTTTTGGCCCTAGGGTTTCTAGGGTTTCACAATTTTCTGCAGAAATTTCAGAATTAGGGTTTCTGCATCTCATTGAAGGAGCTCTTCAGCTCACCAGTGTTCTTCTAATTTTCAAGGCTTATTGTTGGTAAGAAAAATACCAAAAAAACCTAAGGTTTCTAGCCTAGCCTAGTCGTTAGGTTTTCTATCCTAGTTGACAAGGGTTTGTGAAGAATCTAAAAATATGATGAACACAACTATGGTGGAAGACAAGCTTGATGAATCAAGCAAATACAATTCCTGGAAGCTAAGACTTCAGAGAGATAAAGACATTAACATTTCATCACTCTCAGGTATGGTTCCTACTAATGATGATACTTGGTTAATTGACAGTGGTGCCTCTAGGCACATTACCGGTTTTAGAGATCACCTGACTAATATTGTTGAGAAAGAGACCAATCTACATGTTGTCCTTGGAGACGATGCCAGATATATTGTGAAAGGGGTTGTAACTTCTACCTTCCAACTAGATTTTGACATGCAGCTTCAACTAAGTGAAGTACTATATGCACCTGGGATGAAGAGGAACCTTGTCTCCATTTCTGCGTTAGAAGACAAAGGCTACAAGGTTACCTTTTCTGAAGGAGGAGTTCTTGCATGGCACAAGGACTCACACATAAATTCTGCCAAAGTAATTAGTGTTCGAGAAAGTGACTTATACAGATTGACCATCAGACCAGTCCAAACCTTGTTACATGATATTACCAGATTGAGTGAGCTATGGCATAGGAGACTAGCTCACATTCATTATAGAGCTCTCCTAGCTCTAGGGAAAATGATAACAGGCCTTCCAAAGATACAAGTTCCACATAAAAGTGTTTGCAAATGTTGTGCTCTTGGAAAGAATGTTAAAGAGTCCTTCTTGAGCAATGAAAATAGATCTAAGGAAATCTTGGACTTGATACATTCAAATGTGTGTGGGCCAATGATTGTTGCCTCCCTGAATGGATATTTGTACTATGTACTCTTCATATATGATCACTCTTAGAAACCTTGGATTTACTTCCTGAAGAACAAGGATGGAGTCCTTGCAAAAGTTCAAGAATTCAAAGCTCAGGTTGAGAACCTAACCAAAAGAAAGATCAAGGTACTAAGATCAGATAATGGAGGAGAATACACCTCCAAGGATTTCAACAATTTTGTATTGAATTAGAGATCAAGAGGAAGTACACAGTTCCTTACAACCTTCAACAAAATGGGGTTTCAGAGAGGAAAAACAGAACTATCATCGAAGCAACCAAAGCGATGATACATGATCAAAGTCTACCTATGAATCTGTGGGAAGAAGCATGCATGGCAACAATATATGTTCAGAACAAGATTCCTCACCATATCTTGAAGAACATAACTCTAGAAGAAGCCTTCACCAGAGTGAAGCCCGAGATTGGACACTTCAGGATATTTGGGTGCCCCGTATATTTTCATGTACCGAAAGAGAAGAGATCCGAGCTATACCCTTCAGGAAGAAAGGGTACATTTGTGGGATACAATAAATCTTCAAAGGCATATCAGATCTACATCCCTAGTCAGAAACAGATTGAGATAAGCATATATGTTATCTTTGAAGAAGAGATAGCCTTTCAAAGATCCAAAGAATCTCAGATGGAGATTGACAGTGAGACAATACCTTCTCCCCCTTCAACAATTCAGAGGGAGACATACATTATTCTAGTTGATCCAATTGTTCCAACTGATCCAATTTCTCTAGTTGATATGCCCATATATATTGCAGTAGGGCATAAAAGTCCTGCCTGGGCTCGACAAACTCTGCAGGAGGTAGAGGGACATACAACCCCTCAAGGCACATCCCGAGAGAGAAAGAGACCAAAGAGATTTTTGAGCTACCTTTCAGCCATGAGCTACATAATTGATTCTGAGCCTTCTTTCCATGGAGAAGTGACAGGTGAACAGGTATGGAAAGATGCCATGACAGAATAATATCAATCTATCTTGAAGAATGATGTATGGGATATCGTTCCGAGACCAGAAGGGAAGTTTGTAGTGACTTCCAAGTGGATCTATAAGATCAAACATGCAACTGATGGAAGTATCAAGAAATAAAAAGAGAGATTTGTAGCCAGAGGATTCTCACAAGTAGAGGGAGTTGACTATGATGAGACATTTGCTCCAGTAGCCTGATACACTTCCATCCGTACTATCATTGCACTAGGTGAATCCATGGGTTGGAAACTACATCAGATGGATGTAAATACATCCTTGATCAATGGTGAGATTGAGGAAGAAGTTTATATCGAGCAGCCATAAGGATTCATGATACACAATGAGAAATCTCATGTGTGCAGGTTGAAGAAATCCTTGTATGGACTAAAGCAAGAACCTCGTGCTTGGTATGAGAAAATGGATGGATTTGTGATGAGTTTGGGCTTCAACAAGAGTGCTGCTGATCCAAACCTATATTATCATATTGTTGAAAACGAGTGCTTAATCTTGGTCCTATATGTGGATGACCTATTTGTCACCGATTCATAGAGACTTATTGCTGAATGCAAACAATCATTGACAACTAAATTCAAGATGAAGGATCTACGTATGATGCACTACTTCTTGGGACTAGAAGTATGGTAGAGGATCGATGATATTTTCCTGAGTCAAGGAAAATATACAGTGGAGATACTGAAGAAGATCGGTATGATAGAGTGCAAATCCATGCCTACATCGATGGGATGGATTTGAAGAAAATGAATGATTATTCTACTGACTTGGGCGAGATTGATCCACACCTGTGCCGACAACTGATTGGATCATTGATGTATCTGGTTAACACCTGTATATTTTAACCTTGTACAATATTTAGTACAAACATATTGTTAGTAAAAGAACAGAAAAGATACAATGGAAAATACAAACATTACTCATAGATTTTTCCCCTGGAAACCCAAACTGGGAAAACCAACATATTCTATATTTTCATTCATCATGATACATTATTTACAATAAAATATACATATAGGAGCCAACAACATCCAAAAACTAACCCAATGACTTGGATTAGTCAACAACCCTAATTACTTAACCGAAAATAGAAAACCATCGACAAAAAACTATGTGCTAAAAAACCACCTAAATATGTGACACATTTCTCGAGGTAGAATTTTATATAAAACATACCCAATAACACCAGAGTTGATATATGCTATGTAGTGAATGTACTTATTTAGTTCATGAGTCAGTTGAGACATACTCACTGGATAACAAGGATGCACATATTGAGATATCTACAAGGCACATTTGGATATGGCCTGAGATATGCCTCCAATGTAGACTTGAGTTTGCAGGGATATGCCAATCCAGATTAGGCAGGGAGCACAGTGGACCGGAAGAGCACATCCGGCTGTTGTTTTACCTTGGGGTCTGCCATGGTTTCCTGGTGCAGCAGGAAACAAATCTCTGTGGCCTTGAGTACCACAGAAGCAGAGTATACAACCTTGAGTGTGGCAATCCGCGAAGCAATCTGGATTCGCAAGTTCCTGACAGATTTATTTGATCATAAGATGGATCTCACCATTATTCATTGTGATAACTAGAGCTATGTGAAGCTCTCTGAGAACCTTGTGTTTCACGATAGATAGAAACACATTGAGATAAAATATCATTATATCATAGACATGGTGCATAGGAAAGTAGTACACGTGAAATTCCTTCCTACACATGAGCAAATTGCAAACATCTTCACCAAACCGCTTGCCAAGATGAAGTTTGAGTACTTTCATGAGAGACTTGGATTGGTGGAGAATACCTCCCTAGATGAGAGGGAGTGTTGATGATTACAACCAAGACGAAGTTCAAGTACTTCCATGAGAGACTTGGCCTGGTGGAGAATGCTTCCCTAGCTGAGAGGGAGTGTTGATGATTACAGTTGCGTGAGACATCCTCCATGACACATACTGAGTGAGTCGACATGTGAGAGAGCCCATGAGTTGGGTGTGCCCATGAGATGGGTGTGTTGTTCCTCTCTAAGACAGAGATGAAACATTGTGTGCCCCTGTGTAGGGAAGATGCCCATGATCTAGGTATGTCGTTCTCTCTGAGACGGAGATGGAACGCTATGTGCCCCTAAGAATGGAAGATGCCCATGAGATGGGTGCATCGTTTGAGATGAAACGATGTGTACCCCTGTGAGGGGTGAAGGAGCCCATGTGATGAATTTACTTTTCTCCTCTATGTAGAGAGTTGAGATGATGTGGTACTCCAGATGATTCTCTAGTGAGACTCAATGAGATAGAGATCTGTTGAGTAGGACGTCCTTGTGGCTGAGCACATGTGGACATGATCCTAGTGGTTGAGCACTAGTGAGTCTGTGTCTAGATGATTCTCGCATGAGATGCAGTGAGATAGATATCTGTTGACCTGGATGTCCCTGTGGCTGAGCACAGATGGACGTGCCCCTAATGGCTGATCACTAGTGGGTGTGTGAGATCCCTTTCTATATTGTCTAAGAGTCAGATTTACCTGTAACCCTAATTGTGATGTAAAGGGTACAGGTCATCCCCACCATAAAGTGAAAGATAATTAATGTAAAAGATAATTAATATGGTAATATTAATTATATTACGAGTTATTGAGGTTGGCCCTGTTGTGACAATAGACACCACTTTTGATGTGTCCAGTCTAATATAAATAAAGGTGATTTCCCCATTGAGGAAATACAACACACATGTGATTTTGGAAATTTCAGCAAGTACTTATTCTAGGGCTGAAGTGCGCACCTCTCTTGGGCGCTAGCCTTCTTGGTTTTGTGAGCACCCTTTTGTTTGCTAGGTCTATGGTGTGGGAGGTCTTTCTCTTGAAGAATATAGCAAAGGATTGGTTGGGTTTTCTTCCCTTGTTGAGAAGGGTTTCTTCCCTTGTGCATGGTATTTCTTCTTGTGATCTTGGTTACTGCAACAAATTGTTTATGGTGTAACTGCAATTGTCTATGGTTCAAGTAAAATGCTAAAATTGGAATAAACTTCATGATTGAGCCTAGCCTAGTGAAAAATCAATAAATGGGACATAAGTCGACATCATAATCACTAAAGGGGATGCACATACCATATCATTAACATATATACCATTAAAGGGAGCATTAAAACTCATGTCCATAACTCATGTGCACATAATATTCTAAATACAAAAATGAAAGACATCAAGTGATTCACAATAATCCATGAACCCTAAATAGAATACATAATATAAGTGAAACAAGGAACCTACACACTATGAAAAATGCACCAAATCCATTGTGAAAAAACATGTGCCACAGGTTTTCCTCTAATGATTGACTCTTCTTTTATTCAATTCCAAGGGGGACACACAACATCTAAATGTCGTTTTCGTTGCCTAAATGTCATTTGAGGTAGGACACATATGATTCATACAAGGATATTACTCATATTTCAAAGTGTAGGTTAAGGGTATATAGTTTATTAAGGGTATGTAATGATTATAGTATGTGTGCATAGTGATTACAATTCATTAGAGATATTTGGGTTTATAGGGGTTTGGGGTTAAGATTAATTGGGGATCAATGGGTATATAATGATTAGTAGTTAATAGGAATATAATGGTTAAAGGTTGTTGTTTAAGGGTTTTTTGGGTTTACATGGGTGTAGGTTTAGGGCCAATTAGGGGTAAGGGGGTTATATGGATTACAGATTAAGAGCATTAGGTAGGTTAGGGGGTTTGTGAGGTTATATTGTTTCAGGGTCAAGGTGATAGGAAATACAAGGGAGTGGTGTAGTTGTTAGGGATTAGTGGATTAGGAGTTAGGGCCAAGTTACTAATGTTGTAATCATCGAGGGTTAAGGACACTTAGGAGTTTATGGGGTTATAATGATTAAGAGTTAAGGTCAGTTAGGGGATATTGGGTTATAATGGGTTTGGGTTAATTTTAGTTTCAGGTTAATTTCAGTTTCGGGCCAATGGGGTTATAGGGGTTATGGGGTCATGGGTTAATAATAACAATATATATGGCCAAATTTATGCCACAGAGCTGTATGGTCCTTGGGAGCCCTATAGTCACTCACATTAAGGAATCACATCAATGTATATATCTAATTGGAATACTAGGTCTCATCTATCTCCTACACGAGCATTCAAAAACCATACCACAAAACAAATCCACTCCAATGTGTTGAAAATACTAAGACAACTGAGAGGAGGGGGGGGGGGGGGGAATCAGTTGTTACTGTGCTTAAACAATTTATAATCTCTTCCAAGTGACCATTAATATTATACAACATATGAACAACATGAATAATGAACATCAGTCACACATAAGATATACACAGAGACAAATTTTCACGAGGAAACCCATAAAGGGAGAAAACCTCTTCTTCTTCGAATGATAGGCAATCTTTTAAGTTCTGTACATCATCTATGTTTGAGCATCAACTGAAAGTGAGGCTACTACCTCTGTTTTACAAGCTCCAACTTGTTGCGAGCACCAACTCTTTGGTTTCTCTAGCACCCACTAGAAGGAAGCATCAACTCCCTAAATATTCCAGCACCAACTGGACTTATACAAGCACCAACTTGCATACAAAAAACTCTGTGTTTTCCCGAGCATCACCCTGCCACCTTGTTTTCTAGCCACAACTAGTTGGAAGATACAACTTCCAATCTTCAAGCACCAACTTGAATATCAGAGGACCACAATCCTCCCTAGCACCACCCTACCTCCTTGGTTAAGAATAAATGATTGAATAAAAAAGAATACATGTGTCTCACTTCTTACCCCTTCTTCTCTGTTCTGCAATTCTTCTCTGCTTCTATCTGTTCTGCAATTCTGCTCTACTTCAAACTATTTTGAAATTCTTCTCTTGCTTCTATGTTTTCAACATCTATTTCACATTTATGAGTTTCTACCTTTCTTATAGTTCAACTCAATTTTCACTTAGAACAACTAGCCCCGCACAGTCATGGCATTTCATTTTTATGCCCACACCCTCTTCAGTTACACCTCGAATATCCTACGGAAAAAACGCCTCAGCAACTGAATCACCAACTATTCAAGAATCATGATTTAGTTAAGCTAATTGAATCGTAATTGAACAATTAATCATGAAGATAAACAATATCCCTTCAATCAACTTTCCAAGTATCCAACACCGTTGGATTACAAGTGCAGGGTATCGTGTTGATTTTGCAATTTCGCATTTCGATATTCTTGTGATGGGATTTCTTGACACTCCATGTCGTGATATCTGAAAATCTGAAAAGAAAAGAGCTTATATGGACTAGCTCCTTCCCTTCTTGTGACCATCGATGATGACCTGACGCTTATCGACAAAGCACTTCACGATTCGCAACTTCGAGACTCCTGTGATGAAGAGTCTCGACTCTTTATGTCGCGATTGCCGAAATGGAGCTTCACTGGACTAGCTCCTTCCCTTCTCGTGACCATCGATGGTTGGTTCTCGCGCTCAGATCCAACATCTGATATTTGTTCTTCTCTTTTGCGCATTCCTCCTATCTGTATTCAGATCTGATGGTCATCGAGAATTTTGAGTGGGTGATCCAACGATCACTGTTAATCTTGCCATGCCATCATCGCTGTGCTGTTGATCATGCTGATCTCACCATCAATTCGTTGTGCTACTGATCGTGCCGATCTTACCATCAATGAAAAACACCCTGCCTGTATCTTCTGTCTGTAAATATGCCAACAATATCCCCCTTTAGCATTGATGAAAACCTTGAATAGCCTGAAGAACTGCACTAAACCTGAAGAAACTGCACTATTCTTCTTGGACATCCAACCATACCCTATAGCATCCTTACTAAAACTGCGCTATTCTACCTAGACATCCAACCATGCCCTGTAGCATCCTTACCACACTACACTTTCTCCCCCTTTGACATCAATGTCAAAGAAGAAACACGCTCCCCCTGAGCTGTTGGAGTACATCTCGAAGGTATCAAAAATGCGACAGGCACATACTCCCCCTGTCAACTATGAATGGAAGAACCAGAGCTATATTCACCAGAAATATAACAGATAATCAATTAGTACTCCCCCCTAACAAGGTGAAAATATTAGACAAAAGAAGGTATAACCCCCAACTTCTGACAAAGATATCCAAAAGTTCTCACTGCTAACAGTTTAGTAAATATATCAACTATCTATTCCGTGGAAGGAATATAATTCAGATGAACAACGTTGTTTGTAACCTGCTCTCTGAGAAAATGATATTTGATTGGGATATGCTTATTCTTGGAATAAAGAACAAGGTTCTTCGAGACACTAATGGCACTGGTGTTATCACAATGAATTGGAATTGAATCAGTATAATTTACCTTCAAATTTGCAAGATTTTGGATCATCCATAAAAATTTGAGTGCAATAGGTAGCAACAACAATGTACTCTGCCTCTATAGTTGATAAGGGTATAGATCCCTACTTCTTACTAATCCATGCTACCAACGAGTCACCTAGGAAGAATGCACCTCCACTGGTGCTCTTTCTCTCATCCACACAATTTGCCCAATCAACATATGAATAAGCAGTCAACTGAATATTCTAGTTTCTAGGATACCACAGACCATAAGTCATTGTGCCCTTTAAGTATTTGAATATCCTTTTTACAGCTACTAAATGACTTTGTTTAGGAGTAGACTGATAACGACCTACCATTCCGACAACTTGCATTATATCAGGACAAGGTGCTGTGATGTACAAAAGATTGTCTATCGTTGATCGATATGTCCTTTGATCAACATCAGGTGAAATATCATCTTTACTAAGCTTGCAACTGACCACCATAGGTGTATTAACATGAGAAGAATATTCTATCCAAAATTTCTTCAACATCTCTTTCAAATATTTTTCTTGAGAGATAAATATTCCTGTAGAACTCTGATTTACTTGTAAACCAAGAAAATATGACAGTTATCCTATCATGGACATCTCAAATTTTGTTTACATAGAGTTAGCAAACCACCAGACAGAACAATCATTAGTACATCAAAAAATAATGTCATCTACATAAACCAAAACAACTAGTAAATCATCACCTTTAGACTTAATGTAGAGATTGCTATCAACAATACCTTTCTTGAACCATTTGTCTTTTAAACATTTTTCCAGTCTATAATACCAAGCTCGTGGTGCTTGTTTCAGTCCATATAAAGCCTTCTTCAGCTTGTATACATAGTCATGATTATTTGTCAGTGAGAATCCTTCAGATTTCTCCATATATACTTCTTCCTCTAGATCTCCGTTAAGAAATGATGACTTTACATCCATCTGATATACTTTAAAGTTTTTATGACATGAGTATGCAAGAAACATTCTGATGGATTCCAATCTTTCCACTGGTGCAAAGGTTTCATCAATGTTCTGTCCTTCAACTTGTGCATACCCTTTACAGACTAATCTGGCTTTATTTCTAACAACTTGTCCTTTTTCATTCATTTTATTATTGAACACCCATTTGGAGCCTATTACATTCTTATCTTCAGGTCTAGGAACAAGCTCCCAAGTATTTTTCTTCTCAATCTGATCAAGCTCTTCATTCATAGCT
The DNA here is from genome assembly GCA_009831015.1 of Picea engelmannii. Classification (NCBI taxonomy): domain Eukaryota; kingdom Viridiplantae; phylum Streptophyta; class Pinopsida; order Pinales; family Pinaceae; genus Picea; species Picea engelmannii. Next base: position 28,955 of record ML777649.1, read on the forward strand.
CTAATCCAATCATCATGCTTGTTGGCTTCATCAAAATTTTTAGGTTCAATCATAGATAGAAAAGAAACCTGAGACTGTTTTGAGTCTTTAATCAATTTCCTTCTTGTCTGAACTCCTTTATTTATATCTCCAATTATTTGATTTTTAGGATGATTCTTTCTAACAATTCTGAGAGGTGGTTTTGTTTCTTTCTATTGATTTGTGTCAAGCATTTATCCATTGAGGACATGTTTTCTTGGAATAAGTACCCTAATGGTAGTTGCAAAAACTCTCCATGGCCACCCCCTCTAGATAAAGATTGATCCGGATTTATGAGCGGAACGAACTGCCTAACAAAAGGAATACAAAAACACAGATATATAGATAACAATAACATATATCTAGTGAACAATAAATTCTATTGAATAAATGAAATAGGTTGAAACTGTAAAAATGCAGAACTGAAAACAACTTGCTCGAATGATGGTAGTTATCTCTGAGAAGAGATGTGGCTGCTATGCACATCCATCTGAGAAGAATGATTACAATGAGTTTCCAGAGGCCTTTTTAACATTTTTCATGAATTTCAAAACTCTAGACATCCAAAAAGATAACCCTAGGAGGTGAAACGCCAAAAGTTATATGGGCCCCGATGGGTAAGTTGGTACCTCAACTTCCTTAAGTCGTAATTTTTGCATATGACCTCTGTTTTAGGTGCATGATAACCCGTTATGGTCTTTTCGAGAGCTACACATTATGTTGTCAAATTTTGACTTTGTCTATAGTTTGACTATGGTAAGCCAAAAAACACTATTTAGGGCCCCAAAATGGCCCTGGAAGTACAAAAATAGGTACTGCCATGAAAACTTCCAAACTAAGCCAGTTGGATTAGGTGGGTGGCCACTAATATCCACCTAGAATATGTGTAGGGATTTAGAAAACCCCAGAAGTGTAGAACCCATAGTTACAAAGAAGTACAAAAGCACGTGCTGAACTAAAAATTGTTAAAGGGAGCCAGTTGGAATAGGTGGGTGGCCACAAATATCCACCTGGATCATACCTCCCCCCTTAGGAGGCAATGGTCTCCATTGCGTTGAGTTCCCCCATCAGCTGAGGAAACTTCTGTTGAATTTGGCCCTGGGTGAGCCACTTGCCTTGGTGTAGGAGCTTCCTTGCCTTGACAAACTGATAAATCTAGATCCTTTGGTGGCGAGTGCCCTTGACATGTGTGTCCACTATCTGAGTAGTGGATGCATGTTTCATGTAGTCAAGATTGATCTATGTTGGTTTCAGTTGTTCTGCAATCTCCGAGGTGTCCAATAATGGTGGAAAATATGGCCGAAGGAGGTCTACATTGAACATTGGGTGCAAGCCAAGGAAGGGTGGAGTGTTGAGCTCAAAAGAATTGCTACCCACAACCTTGGTGATAGTGTAAGGCCCATAGCGAAGGGGGCATAGCTTATGATGGGGCCTTGTAAGGCACTCTTTCTGCAAATGTAACCAGACCTTGTCTCCCACCTGAAACTGGTGTGGTACCCTGTGTTGATCATGGCACTACTTGTACTTAGCATTGGCTTTCTGCAAAATATCATGGAACTAATGGTGGATATGCTTCATATTCTCAATGAATCTGGTGGCTTTGTTGGCTTTATACTAAACATGGGACGATTATTCCTGTGTGGTGGCAAGAGATAATGCAACATCAATGGGACGCGAGGGTTGGAATCCCAACCCCACTTGAAATGGGCTATGGAAGATGGAGCTATGGAGAGACTTGTTGTAGTTGTGCTAAACATAGGGAATACTCTCATCCCAGGTACGTGGATGCTTAGAGTTGTACATGCGCAAGATGTGCACAATCATCCGATTGATGACCTTTGTTTGGTCGTCAGTTTAGGGGTGGAAAGCAGTGGATTTAGTGAGCATGGTGTCCAACAATGACCAGAGACTCAACCAAAATGTATTGAGGAACCTGTTGTTCTGATCGGAAATGATGGTCTATGGTATCCCAAAATGGACCCACACTCATTCAAATAAGAGCTTGGAATTATCCACCATTGTGATGCTCTTCTTGCAGGCTATGAGGATGGCCATCTTCGAAAATTGATCAACCACCATAAATACACAATCATTTCCTTGCTTGGTGGATGGAAGGCTAGACATGTAATCCATCGAGATGGATTCCCAAGGCATCTCAGGAGTAGGAAGAGGGGTGTATAAGCCTTGCCTCTTGATGGCTAGCTTGGAAATGGCACATGCATTGGAAGATTCGATATACTTGCTAATGTCCTATTGGAGTTTTGGCCAATAAAAATGTTTCTCTAGAAGGACCACAATTTTCTCCATGCCAAAATGTCCCTCCATCCTACTGTAGTGAGCCTCCCAGATCAACTTTGCACACTCTCTTGCAGGAATACAAAGATGGACAAGATGGCATAACATTTCGTCTTGAATGTGAAAATTGGTGACATTTGCACTTGTACCCAAGAGCTGATAGGTGGTGGCGAAGTCTGGATCTTGTTGATAAAGTTGGGGCCACTTAGATGCCTCATGTCCATAGGAATGGAGCACGGTGGTGAGTGCAGCCACAGGAGGTCGACTCAGGCAGTCAATGACATGATTTGTGCTCCTTATCTTATACACTATGTTGAGATGGAATTGTTGCAGGTAGGTGGACCACTTCTGATGGTGGTCATTCTACAACTTCCCTTGTGTCTATATGAACTATAAATGCTTGTGATCAGTGTGGATGATTGTCTCCTTCCCCAGAATGTAATTTTTCCATTGACAACATACTTGTATAATGGAATACATTTCCTTGTCATAGGTGGGGTATTTCCAGATAGTATCTGAGAGTGTCTCACTATGGTATTCTACCAGATGACCATGCTGAGTGAGAATGGTGCCTAAAATGTAGTTAGATGCATCAGTCTCAATCTCAAATAGTTTTTGCAGATCAGGTAAGGAGAGTATTGGAGATGAGCACAAGCGATGCTTCAGATCATCAAATGCTCATTGTTTTTCCTTCCCCCATGCGAAATTTTCCATGTCGTGCCACCTTTGTTCACTTCGCTGAGGGCCCATGCAATATGGGAGAATCCCAACCCGAACCGTTGGTAGAAGTTGTCCAATCCCAAGAAGTTTCGAAGCTCAATTAGTGTGGTCGGGGCTGGCCAGTCACAAATGACTTGGATCTTAGCTGGATCAACATGTACCCCATGCTCATAAAAAATGTAGCCCAAATATTGGACCATGTTCATGACAAAGGAGCATTTTTCCAAGTTGGCATATAGCTTGTACTACCACAAAGTGCTAAAAACTTGTTGAATATGCTACATGTGCTCCTCCCAAGTTTTGTTGAAGATGAGGATGTCATCCAAATATACCACCACAAAAGAGTTGGTGAAGGGTCTTAATAAATCATCCATCAACCTCATAAAAGTGGTTGGTGCATTTGTTAAGCCAAAGGGAATGATCAACCATTCGAAGAGACCTTCTTGAGATTTGAACATTGTCTTCCACACATCAGTTGGTTCGATGGGAACTTGGTGGTAGCCAAACTTTAGGTCAATATTACTGAAGAAATCCCCCCCCTTGAGTTGGTCAAGAAGGAAATCAATACTGGGAATTGGGTACCAGTTCCTGACTGTGATTTTGTTTAATGCTCTGTAATAAATGCAGAGTCACAAGGTCCCATATTTATTCTACACCAGTATAATTGAGCTTCCGCAAGCGGAGGAGTTGGGTTTTATGTGCCCATTTTGAAGCAGCTCTTGGATCTAATGCTTGATTTTTCCATTTTCCATCAGAGAGCGATGATAAACTGGTCCATTAGGAAGAGGTGCACCAGGGGTTATATCAATTGGATGCTTGACTTGGCAGTGCATCAGTAATCTTCCACGATCCCATCCACTTGCTTTTGCAACAAAGAGAGGCTTTGTGTAGAGGCCACGGATGTGGAGGCAACCTTTTTCTTATTGCGAGCATAGATCATAAAGAAGAAAAACTTCTCGGTCTGTGAAATGACCTTACTGCATTAATTAGCAGAGATTAAAGAAATAGCGGTAGACGACACTACCTATGGTATCCTGTACAATTGTCTACCCAAAGTAATAATAACATTGCGGGGTCTAGACTCATACACAACATGTCGCTTCCATAAATATGGATGTCCTAAAAGAACATCACAAACTCCAAGGTAAGAAATATCACACAATACCTCATCTTTGAAAGGATTGATGTCGTAGGGCGGACGACACTGTTGGCTGACACATAGATCTCTTCCTTGGTGAAACCAACCGATGGTGTAGGGCTGCAGGTGCGGTGTTGTTGGTAGGTCTGTTTGTTTGATGACCTCTGTTGAGATCAGGTTGTTCTGACTGTTGCTATTGACAATGAAATGAAGCAAATCCCCTTTTATGCACTTCTGTGAGTGAAAGAGGCATTCTCCTTCCTCTGGTTCTTCTGGTTTGCTTGGCTATACTTTGGTGGTAACGACAGTGGCACTAGGTTCAACATCGATAATCTGCTTCCCTCCTTTTGGATTTGATTTGGATTAAGATTCAGCCTCTAACTCATAATCTTTCAGCTTGACCACAAGTGACTTCTTGGAGTGACATTCTTCGATGTTGTGCTAAGGGATTTTATGGTATTCACACCATTTTCTCATGTCCTTCTTCAACTTCTCATTACCTTCTTGTGTTGCAACTTGGACTAGTTATCGTGAGAGTGACCATCTTTGCTCTATCCCTTGTTGTGTGGTTTGGGCCACCATTTCCATACTTCGACTGTGAGGAGTTTGCAGATCCAACATATCGTCTCTTCTGCTTAAATTTATGCTCGATCTTCAGAGCATATCTATAAGTCATACCCAATGATGTGATGTCCATAAAATCCATTTGTATTTGAATTTATCTATGCAAACAAGTGTGGTATTTGAGCACCAGATGTCGTTCAGAGTCTTTGAGACCCAATTTGCTGCATAGGGTAAGGAAAATATTGGTGAAATCTGGTACTGTCTAGTACCTTTCCTGACATAGCGTGGTGCATCTTGTGTACTAGTCCTCGTAGCTTCCAACAGGGTAGTTCTGCTATTTAATGGAATCCTTGAAGGAATCCCATGTGGGGGTGACTGCAAATATATCAAATTATTATATGGCCCTTTTCTCAGAGTAAGTATCTCACTAGTCCTTAACATGGGGGACGACCTCGAGGAGTGCAAAAGTAATATTTTCCCTATTGGAAAAATTGTAGACTGAAAAATACCCTTTGAGCAGATTCAACCATTTATCTACAATATTTGCATCTATTGGTCCTTCAAATAATGGAATATCAAAATTTACCTATACGTTGAAGGGGGTTGCATGGTCGCTTGATGAAGATGCTTCTCCTCTGGGCAACCGTCGAAGGATCTGTGCAAATTTGTCCATCATTTTGTTCCTTTGTCCTGCAAGGGATTCCTTGAGAAATTTTTTAAAAGGATCTCCTACTCCATAATATTTATTTTTCTTCCCCCCTGGGTTTTTTTCTGGCTCGACACAACCGATGTTGCAAAGGCTCGACTGGTTCGAGTCCCAACTTCTTGTACCCAGATCTTGTCGGGAACATGCATGAAGAAATATAAATGAAGAGTAGATCGCTCTGATACCACTGATCCAGATTTATGAGCGGAACGAATTGACTAATAGATTGAATACAAAAACATAGAGATACAAAGAACAATAAAAAATATCCAATGAACAATAACTTCTATTGAATAAATGAAATAGGATGAAACTGTAAAACTGCAGAACTAAAAACAACTTGCTCGAATGGTGGTAGATATCTATGAGAAGGATGTGGCTGCTACATGCATCCATATAAGAAGAATGATTACAATGAGGCGCCATAGGCCTTTTTAACATTATTCATGAATTCCAAAACCCTAGACATCCAAAAACCTAACCCTAGGAGGTGAAACACCAAAAATTATGTGGGCCTCGATGGGTAAGTTGGTACCTCAACTTCTTGGTGTCGTAACTTTTGCATATGACCTCTGTTTTAGGGGTTTGATAGCCCATTGGAAAGGTATTTTCGATAAATACACATTATGTTGTCAAACTTTGACTCCTCTTATAGTTTGATTGTGACAAGCCAAAAAAACACTATTTAGGGCCCCAAAACGACCCTAGAAGTACATAAAGATGTATTGACATGAAAAATTCCAAAATAAGCCAGTTGGATTAGGTGGGTGGCCACCAATATCCACCTGGAAGATGTGTAGGGTGAGCCACTTGCCTTGGTGTAGGAGTTTCCCTGCCTTGACAACTGGATAAAGTTGGATCCTATGTTGGCGAGTGCCCTTGACCTGTGTGTCCACTATCTGATCAGTGGATGCCTGTTCCGTGCAGTCAAGGTTGAGCTCTGTTGGTTTCAATTGTTATGTGATCTATGAGAAGTCCAATAATGGTGGAAAATATGGTCAAAGGAGGTACACATTGAACACTGGGTGCAATCCAAGGAAGGGTGGAGTGTTGAGCTCAAAAACATTGCTACCCACAACCTTGGTGATAGTGTAAGGCCCATAACGAAGGGGGAAGAGCTTCTGATGGGGCCCTGTAAGGAACTCTTTCTGCAAATGTAATGATACCTTGTCTCCCACCTGAAAAAGGTGCGGTACTATTTCAGGATTAATCCGTAAGTGCGGACACAAACCGATCTCCCTAGATCCACCTGGATCTAGAACAAAACATGACAGAATAATACACTTTCCCTAGATCTAGACTATTGAATGAACTAAGAGGCAAGGATTATGAACATACCTTATGAATGCTTCCTTGGGTCTCTGTTGTTCCAAGCTTTTCTCCAACACTCTTGTGCCATTCAGATCACAACAATACAAACCAATCAAAGTGAAGGCAAATCAATATATTCAATAGCTAATCTATACATATGATCAAGGAGTTATGTAATAAAGTGATATCATCTTTATGGGAAAGGGACATATTACTGTATTAAATTGATAGAAAGTGAAACTTACAACTTGAGCCTTGAAGTTGTAGATCTCCTTTCGATGGCTCCTAGCTCTGACACACACACTTGCTCATGCATGAAGAAAATCAACCACTTTTGATGACCTTGCTGGTGTCCCTAGCTGCTGTAGCATCAATCCTTCATACAATCTTACACTAATTTTCCAATCAATCTCTTGCTAGTTTGCTTCTAACCTTTTCCATGAGCAATCTCCTCAATATATAGGAGAAGATAGATTAGTTACTTGGATAGGAAATGATCCCAAGATATCAGGAAAGCCAGTATTTAGATAACCATTCGCTAGCCAACTCATCCTTCTAGAAGATTCCCTTCTAGAAAGCTTGAGAAATTTATCTTTTTCCTTCCTTTAGAATATGTTCGCACCCTGATAGTTAATTACAGTGCGAACCCCTCACAGTCCAGCTTAATGCAGCCTGCAAGAATCAGGCATTCTCGCAGGCAAATATATAGGTAGCCTGCGAACATCCCTTAAAAGTATGATTTCTGGAAGCAGACAAATGTAACTTTTCTCAGGAAAGTGTTCTTAGTGAAGAGCTTGATTTTCCATCATGATAACATCATCACGATGACCAAAATTGTGGATAACTGAATGCCCCCCAAAGTTTGAGAGTGAAACCAGTGACAGTCAATAGACTTTGTAAACTGCACGTGCGTGTCAAGAACCAAAAGCACATCTAATCAGAGACCTGCAAACATCCAAGAATCAATAGAATATCATATATATTAATTCTGAGGTAGGCATTCCCATACTCAGATCATAGACTGATGACATCATAAACCAAGGTCATGGCCACCAATCATACACTGTGGATCCATGTTGCCACAATATAGCATAGCCACCTGAATACACTGTGGATCTATGCAACAAAGTTTGAATCAAGACGACATAGCCACGAAACATACACAATGGATCTATGTGTCGCAAATTATACATACTCCATCACAACCTAGATCATAAAGACAAGATCCAAGGTCTTCAATCTCGTCGCCCAAAGTATGAATCTAACCATGTGATTACATGTGTCGAAGTCGAACATGGTAGAAACCACTTGATTACCGGTCATTGATGTAACCGTTAACAAGTGCGAGGGAAATCACCATTGATGTCAATGATTCCCAAGGTACTATAGTACAATCCATC
>ML777649.1:72646-87541 GCA_009831015.1 Picea engelmannii
AGTTCTTCAAATGTCGGATACTCCTTCCTTGTGTTCATGCTTGCGGAAAATGCATCCCACGTCTTGGGAAGACCATTGAGTACTATGTTTACCAATTCCTTCTCTGAAGTGATCTCTTCAATAGCTTGTAGTTGATCTCTTAATTGAGAGATACTCACAAAATATGATGTTATGTTGTCATCATCATTCATCTTCATGTCACAGAGCTCATTCTTCAGACTCATAACTTGTCCAATGTTTCTGACTGAGAAGAGATTTGTTAGGGCATCATACATATTCTTGGATGAGTCAAGATGGGAGATGTAGGGTATCAAGTGGTATTTTATAGAATCCACTATGATACTCATGGCATTGATGTCAACATCTTTGAACTTCTCCATAGTTGCAACGTTCTGTAGTTCCTTCTCTTTTCCTTCTTCAAACTTTGGCTTCACGATCTTTCCTTTCACGATATCCAACACTTTATTCTTGGAAAGGATGAGGTCAATCCTTGTCTTCCATGCTCTGAAGTTATAGGCTCCATCTAACTTCTTCTCTGACTTCATAGAATAAGTCATGGCTGCTTTGACTGGTCAAACCCTAGATTTGACCACAAACTCAATCTTCACGTCTTGGCTTGCTGAGAGTATCAGGAGATGTGCTAGGCTAGAGCGCATTGATATATTTGGAGATTAGGTCAATCCATTCACTTAAGGTGCCTCAACAAGAGGTTTAGGTTTTCGTCAACTACTCCTGCTAGTAACCCTAGTGATAGTGTCTTGGAAACTGCTTCTGCTAGTAACCCTAGCGGTAGTTCCTCAACGAGCTCAATATTATAGTGGCTATGTTTGCTTCCAGCATTTATACTGAATGAAGGAGGTGTGGGCCCATAACCTGTTAGAATATAGAAGATTGTGTGCTCGTTTTACCATTGACAATACCCTTGTCACCCAACCATAGGCCGAAGCCACCCTCCGAGCACCTTAACCTTGACCGAGAATTACTTCGGAAGCAAAACCTAAGCTAGATAGCCAAACAAGGTGTAGCACATCTTCCTCCAAGAATATCACACCAACAATAGCTGATCAGATAGTCCAAACCCTAGCCAAGAGATAGTCCAAGCCAATACTGAAAACTGGTTGCTGCAACAATTGCACCTGCAACTCTCCTCCACACATGCACACCAAATTGAGAACTGTAGCGCGCACCTATTGCTGCTATGCCATTCTAAGATGTGACAAATGAGAACTAGCGCCTTGTATTTATAGTGGTTATGCTAGATTTGTTGGGGCCGACTTCTCCTTCTGGGTACATGTCTGTTCAGTATATTATTATTATTTCTGGCCGACTTCTTCTCTTGGAGGCTAATAACCTAACATAAATTATCTTGTTGAACCGACAAGACTTCTAGGGTTATTAGCCAACTCATTATGGTTTTCTCTTGCTTTCTGGAGTCTTCTATTCTCGTCAGGCTTACACGTGGAGGTAAATACCTCCCGTAGCTACCATAATATTAACATTTAGAACAAAAAAATATCACGAAGGAGTAAAGAAACAATCAAAACATCATTGAAAAATGATCAAATCATAACATAAATCAAACATGACTAGTTCACATCCTAATGCTATAGAAATTTTCAAATAACCATATGTTCATCAAACTTAAAAGTTTTGAGATTATAGGTGTTTCAAAGGCTCGTTTAATTTTATAAGGAGAGAAAATTTTAGAGTTTATCCAATGTGTTTGTACAAAACTTATTTCAATTTCATGCTTAACAGTCATGAAATTGAAATGGGTAAACGAGAAATTTATTGAAAAAAACTCCAAAACAAAAAATGATCAATCAAGCAATTCTTCAAATAAAATCATAATGAAAATCTTCACAGACACAAAGAGGAAGCTAATAATATTTCCTTTTCCAATCTTGTGTTTCAAATATCGACGAATCTATATGAATATTTGGCTACCAACAATGGTGACTTGTTGGGTGAAGCAGTTATCTCTGCATCATAAAAAATTTGTATTAGGGAAAAGATAAATTGGAAAATCACTAAAACAACTTTGAAACAGATTAAGAGTATTAAAATTAACTCATAAAATTAATACAATCAAACTCACGAATAATGCTCTGGCAAATTATTGTAATCCGAAAGTTATTTTTTTATCAAACGACGACGATATTCATAAAAGTAATTTCAATACCATTGATAGGGCCACTGCTCCCAGCAGGTGTTCATAGCCTCGACAGGGATGTCATTTAACACGCTCAAGTACTTTAATCCCATCCAAAAGTCGTCCATCCATGATATGATTTTTTTTGTTTTTGATATCTGATCAATTTAAAAACATACCTAAAATATCTTGAACTTGACATTGCTTCACTACCAGCAGGCCTATTCAGTACCCTAGCGAAGTTGTCTTCGTATCATGTGCGCATTTACCCGCTGGCAACAAGCTTGTTCAATACCCCGACGGGTTTACACACATTAGAGTGTTTCCAACTCTCCTTAATTGCTTATAAAAATAAATTTTGAGGTTTCATGATAACAAGGGAGCGGGGTGATACTGAAGATTTAACATCTAGGCAATCATATGATTGATCATTAATATTGCTTCTTGTTCTTTAAGAACTGATAGTTTTCATCATTATTTGGACATTTAGATTTCAATCAAGAAATCATCTTAAGGGTGGGGAAGCACTTTGAGTTGATATCATTAGAGCTGGGATGACGTAAGAAGTTTAAAGATGATCGTACTTCCCCAAGATCTCAATAAAAAATCAGGAACAATGATTTGGTAGAGACTTCTAGAATAATTATCTTATAGATCACTGATCTGAGTTTAAAACTTAACATTTAGATGCTTGAACTGTTTCAATTGTTGTTAGTGATAGATCTGATTACAAAATTCCCCTCAATAATGGATTGTGAGTTAGAAATAACTTTTAAGAAAACAAAGAAAGCAACAAAAGAAAATAATAAATCATAAAACAAATAGAAAAAAGATAAAAAGCTAGGGATATTTACAGAGGGCAAGTCTGATTTTTCTCAGGTGAAGAATTTCTTGAGAGTCTGGACATTCACTAGAAAAGTGTCTGGCTGTCCCTCCAAGTTTTGCAAACAAAAATATCTAGGACCCAATTTTTCTGAAATGACAAAAGGCCCCATCCACATGTTTTGAAACTTAGTGTGTTCTCCTTTATCTTCATGTAATTTGTCCCATTGTAGGACCAAATTCCCTACATTAAAGTTTCTATCTAACAATGAACTTGTATCAAACCAATTTTTAACAATTTGTTGGTGTTGGTCCAATTTATGTTTTGCTTGTGTCCTAACTTCTTCCAATTTTAGTAAAGCGTTTATCCGATTCTCTAAAGGGGGGCATTCTTCCTCATGAACTTCCTGAGATAATTGTAGTGAGGGGAGAAAGACGTGAGGAGGAAGGATACATTTTCTTCCGTAAACGAGGCAGAAATGAGAATTACCGATGGAATCTTTTGGAGTGACCCTTTCAGCCCAAAGTGCGTTATATAACACATCGTGCCAATTTTTATGATTTTTCGACACTGTTCTTTTTATTATTTTGATCAGATTTTTGTTTGTTGACTCAGCCAAACCATTTCCTTGGGGGTAATAGTTGGCGGAGTATTTGATCTTAATCCCTTTTTCTAAAGCAAAGACATTCATATCCAAGGAAAAAAAATAAGAAGCATTGTCGAAAACTAAACATTCAGGTATCCCAAAACGAGTGATAATACGAGAGTTTAAGAACAAAACTAACTGATTCGTGTTTACTACCCTTAACGGTAAAGCTTCAGACCATCTCGTAAAATAATCCATTGCCGTGAGAACATATTTGTGTTGCTGTGAAGAAGGTGGATTAATTGGCCCTATGATATCTAGGCCCACTGTTGAAATGGTGTATCTACTGTAACAAGCTACAAGGGAAATGCAACCTTCTTGACCCTCCCTACAACCTTTTGACATATTATACATTTGCAAGCCAAAACATGAGAATATTTAAATAAGGTGGGACAATAGTAACCAACCCTAATTACTTTATGGGAAGTCGTATCTCCACCAAAATTATCCCCGAGATCACCAGAATGTATCTCAACTAACACCTTTTCAAATTCTTCCCTTTCTAGGCAGTGTAGAAAAACACCATCAAAATTATTCTAAAACAATATATCATTAATCAGTTGAAAAGACACAGATCTAAGCCTTAATGCTCTTTTGTTTTTCAGATCAATGTTTCGAGCAATATTTTTGTGCAATAAATAAAATATGACATCATTATACCATGAATTGGGTTTGTTTTGTACACAATAGATTTGTGTTTCATTATGCATATTTTCAATTGGTGTTGTTAATTGATTTTCTGGTATTTCAACGGAATCAACCACTAATTTGCAAAGGCCTTGACCTCTAACAATTCGTGCAGGTACGATTTCAAGATCGTACTCTTGAAGGGAGGTCATCCAATTTTCACTTTTCTCCCCAAGTTCCTTTTGAACTAATAGATTTCTTACATCAGGATAAGGGACAATAAATTTTACCCTAGATTTCAACTGGTAGGGTCTGAAATGTTTAACTGCCTTGAAAACAACATAATCTTGTTGATCTACTGCGAGATAATTTAATTCTTCTCCTTTAAGAGAATAACTCATAAATGAAATGGGAACTTCGTTATTTTCAACATTTTTCTGAGTAAGCACAACAACATACGATCTGTCAGATGCAAAAGTGTACATTGTGAAGTCTTTGGAAAAATCAGGACTCATCAAGGAGGGAGCCTCGGTTATAGATTTTCTAATGGCATTAAAAGCTAAGTTCTCTTGAGGTCCCCATTTGAAAATCACATCCTTTTTAATCAAGTTTTGCAGAGGCCTAACCATCTCAGAAAAACTTGGGACAAAACGTCTCACAAAATTTATTTTACCCAAAAAAGATTGCATTGTATTTTTGGAACATGGGGGAGGGAGGCTGGAAATAGCTTGTGTTCGTTCGAGGTCTATTATCATCCCCTCTTTTGACACTAGAAATCCCAATAATCTTCCTTTTTCCACTGCAAAAAGTGATTTCTTAGGATTTAGTGATATACCAAACTTACGAAAATGTTCTAGTACAACCCTAAGATGGGACAAGCGGTCTTTTTTGTTCTTTAAAAAAATGATGACATCATCTAAGTAGACAACAATTGACTGATTGATGAGACCATGAAAAGCAATATACATTGCCCTCTGGAAAGTGGATCCGGCATTAATCAATCCAAAATGCATTTTTCTATAGGCATATGTACCCCACGGGGTGCGGAAAGTGGTTTTCAACTAATTAGATGGAGACATACGGACCTAGTTATACCCTGAGAAGCCATCTAATAAAGATAGTCTTTCAAAACCAGATACTTGTTGCAAAATTTGTTCCTTTGGGGGAATGAGATAATTGTCTTTATCAGAGGCTTGGTTTAAATTACAAAAATCGACACAAAGCTGAATTTCTCCATTCCTCTTTCTTACGAGGACTAAGTTGGATACCCATTGAATATGCCGAATTGGAAAAATGATCTTGGCGGTTAGCGATTTTTTTAGTTCCTTTTTTACTGTGGGTTCTAATTTAGGATGTATTTTCCTAAGTTTTTGTTGAAATGGTTGGGTTTGGGGCTTCATGGGAACTACATGTTGTATTATGGTTGGATCAAAGGTTTTTAAATCATCGTATGTCCAAGAAAACACATATTTAAATTCTTTGAACAATTTTATGAATGCAGATCTTTCTTATTCATAACACCCTTTGCCCAGATTGATATTTTGAGGATTATCTTGAGTTCCTAAATCTATAGTTTCATACAGTAACGAAGAACTGTTCATTTTACAATTAACCACTCCCCTAAACTTGTCATGTAAATCATAAAAAATTTCTAATCTAACAACAAACTTGGGGATAGATTTTACCAGATCGAATGATATTTCTGCAGAACGAGGGTCAGATATTACCGTAAAATCATGAAGGTTTTTGTTGTGGGTGATTTCATCGATTACAACATCTTGGAAAGTGTCCTCCATATGCAGAAAATTTATGATTTGTTGATCATCATCAAACACTCGCCAATTAGTAATGTTGTCAAGAATCGATGGTTGAATAACAATTCAACAGAAAATGCATTAGGGGAAAAACCCTCAGCAGGTAATAATTTCGAAGTGACATTAGCTAATAAATCAACTTCCGAATTTCTAGATCTAGGAATGGAACTTATGTTAAAAGCGAGAAATTTATGTATTAAGCTCCATACCTCAGTTTGGTATTTTTTGAGATGAGGTGGTAAAGAATGAATAACGTTTTTTACCTGCTTGACTACAATTTCAGAGTCACCAAACACTACCAAGATTTTCACCTTAAGATCCAGTGCCTTCTTCAATCCTTGCAAGAGTGCTTCATATTCTGATGTGTTGTTAGTACATTCAAATTCTAATCGACAAGCAATGAATGTCTTGTTACCTTTGGGGTTGATCAGAACACAACCATCATCGACTCCTTCACGAGATTTAGATCCATCAAAGTATAAAGACTATATTTCATCGTCATCAACAATGTTTGGATCATTTTTAAGATATTTTATCTGAGTATGATTTGATATTTCAGATTGTTGTTCTAAGTTTGTGATAGTGGATATTTCAGTCATGAAATTTCCAAAAAAAGTGTTCATTCCTTGAGCTTCAATTGTATTTACAGCAGCGGTAAAAGGCTCATTAGAATCATTTAAATATGTAACTGTGTGCTTCAAATAACATTCTCTATTTATTCTAATCTTGTTAGCTTGGTCATTCTCCAGTAACCACATATGAGACCAATCTGTAGAAAAATAAATGTGCAATTTCTATGATCAATCTCTGCTAAAAAATAAGCCATAAACTTCTGGAATTTCAATGACAACTATATCAATTACTTGGTGGACTTTTGGGTTAGATGACAACCTAATCAATACATCCTTCAGTTCACCAATGACTGTGACATTAGTTCTGTCTAACTGAATGATTCTCAAATCGGAAGGTTTGACTTCAGCATTAATCTTTTGACACACAGACATAGGCATTACATTCAACGAGGCCTCAAAATCGACCATACAATTATGCACATTTGTATTGAAAATTTCAAAAGTTAACAAGAATGGTGGTACATTTTTTCGCGGTGAGGGATTATAAATCTGTTGATTTTTTACTGTTGTACTTGAAATAATTTTATATAAATTTCCTACAGTCTTCTCTGATGTGTCCTTTTTATTCTGATCATCAGATGATTTTTTACCCATGACATATTTTGTTTTATTTACGTCATTTTTTGCTAATATTTTTCTTAAAGGATCATTCTTTTTATTATCATCATCTATACTTCGGAGCATTTTTTGTAGGATAAGATGGAATTTAAGTAGTTCAAAAATTGATTTATTTCCCCTTAGTTTTTTTAAGATCTTCAACCAAATCATATTCTAAATCTAGTGCAATAGGGTTTCATGTTGTTTCAACCCGTTTTGGCTATTTGGATACCGTATTTCTACTTGTCTCAGGTGAGGATTTGTTTTGCACATTACTTCGAGTATTATATGGATGGACAGTTTAAAAAATTGCTTGGAAGAAATTGTTAGAAAGATGTCCGAAGACCGGAGGAGATGAGTCCTCCTCATCAGGTGTTTCTTCTTCACCTACGTCATTTTGGTTTTCGGGCGGTACAAAAACAACGCTATCATGTGCCTCTAATATTGCTTGTAAAGAATATTGTAAACCTTCAAAATTCAGATCTTCTATGGGCGGGTTTGGTTTGTTTGGAAAAAAAGGTTTCCTAAAAGGTGGTCTAAAGATTCCTTTACTCGTAGATGCTTCTTCAACAAATATTTTCAAGTCTATGACTTCATTAGATAACTTATGAAAGGCTTTCTATAAACTTTCCAAGTCTAAAGTTTCTTGTTTCTTTTTATTGTGGGGAGGTCTAGTGAGGATTTCTATCTTCTTTTTAGAAGAGGAGGTTGATTCAGCCTCCACATTTACAGTATCCTTTAAACTAAGAATGTCCTTCTCAATAAGGACCGCCTTCTCAAAATCTTCTAGTAACGTGTTCTTCTTAGAATTTTTAACCCGCATAGTTATATTATGTTGTATGGATTTAGCATAGTATGCAACAATCAAGTTTTCAGTAGGCATCGATTCTGTAGGAATTTTATTTTTAATCATAAGGAATATCTGGTTGAAATCCTTGAATTTATCTTTAGGGTTCATTTTCATGTTAGAAAGTTCCATTACCATAAATTCTGGAGATTTATCATCTCCAAACTTTTATAGAAAAAAGGTCTCAAACTTATCCCAAGAAACGATAGTTTGGAGTTGCTGTGCAAAATACCAGGTGGAAGAAATTCCCTCAAAAGTGTAAGGGAATAGCCTGCACACGACATCCTCATGTTCAACGTTCTGAAGACTAACAACTAACATGAATTTCTTGATATGATCTTCAACCAATTGCTTCGAATCAGGGTCAAATTTGGGTAACCACTTTTCAGGGTGTTTGGGTAACGGATGTTGAGGTCCAGGTACTGCCACAACATCTTGATCGAGCCAAGGTCTGGAGGGATTGTTTTGGCTAGCCATGGAAGTTGGTGGGGCTGAATGTTGATATTGTCCAGACGAAGAACTTCTTTCGTCTGAGGATTATTCTCTTAAAGAGGGTGGAGAAGAACCAGGTGGGGATGGTGGAAGACCAGATCCCCCAACACCTAGGCTTAGTGCTTCAAAAGGATCGATAATAGTATCACCTAATGTATGATCATGCAGACCAATGTCAAGAGGATCTTCTTGCATATTGGAAAAATCAAGGGGTTGATTTAGCTGTCCACCAGATTGTCTAAGTCAGGATAAAGCACCCTAGGTTTGTAAAATTAACTGTCGAGAATTACAGATATTTTTTGTACATCAATCCCTTGAGGAATCAATGTCACTGGTTCAGTGGGATGTCAGGTGTAGCTTTTGATGTAGTGGTTGGATCAGGTATAATGGCAGGGTCTGAGCAACTACATGTCACGACAGGAGAATGATTGTTTGGGGGAGTCTTACGACCTCCTCGTGCCATCAATGATTTTCAAGCCTCCTTCTAGTGCCATTTGTTGACGGGTGTTTATGAAAAACCGTCAACGAGAAGGGAAAATCCAGTCCGGGTTTGTCTATTTAACCCAAGCCATTTGAAATAAACTACCCCGATGGGTTTTATGGATTTGTTAGCCAACTAAGACTCTAAAATAACCAAAAGAGGTAAAATTAACTAAATATATAATCCTATCAGTTAACACACTAATATGATTTCTTAGCTAATAGTAGTATTATATACAATAGATATATACATATACAAGGTTTAAATAAAGCCTTGTGAAAATGATGGCTTAAACTAATGAATCAAAGTTTTAATAAGATGCAAAAATAAAGGAAATCGTTTTATTGCTATAAATAACAAATAACAACAAATGAACGAATAAGATTTAAAAATGATGTAACTATAATGAACAAAGCATTAAAGTTTGAATGATTTGATTGTTATTCATTCATAACATAAACAAATCAAATAAAAGAAAGCTAACTAACTTGATGTTGATCAACTGTAAAGAAATAGGTACTAAGCTATATTCGTCTTTCTGCGTAATGTAAGCTCCACTTAACCTGTTGCAAAGCATAAATCTATGGAAAAAAATAAGAATGGTGTTTCCTGAAACAACTCAAGGATTTTTTTTTGTATTTCGAAAGAAATCTATGATAAACAGAAAGACAAATAAATTTTCACTCATGTAACTTTAAATTATCCAATCGCTGAAGATGAAATTAACTTCAATCTCCAACAAATGGTATTATCAACAACCCAACATTCGATGTAAACTCAAAATGTATAGATAGATGATTAGTCAAAGAGATTATAATAACCAATGAATAACAGACCACGTGAGAGATAAGCACAACATGGAAACATAGATGTAGAACAGTCTAAAGCTAATTCAATACATATAAATTTTCATGCTAAAAAAATATATAAAGGCCAATAATCACATTGTACAGTATACAGAAGGACTAAATCCAAAAAGTAAACTGCATTTCATATATTTCTCAAAATGATAAGTCGATCATCAGGTTCAAAAAAGAATTGTCCTTGTCTCTAGGCAAGCACTAGTATTTAAATTAAACTCATAGTTTGTTTCTCATATAATACAAGGTAGAGACAGATCCATTTTAATAAAGTCTTTACAAAAAAAATAACCAAAAGATAGGTCTGTTGTGACAACTATTCAAAATAGTTACATTGTCCAAATATTCTTGAAACTATTTCTCAAAATAAAAATTACAAATTTGGAGCATTCCCAACTATTTACTCGTTCCTTCAACCTTTGCACATTGATCTTCTTCACACCTGAGAAAAAAATGAAATCTAAATTAGAAAAGGAATCAAATTAATTAATTAAAAGACAAGCTACATAATCTATGATTCTGTAGCTAGTCTAAATAAAACCAAAATAAAACAATTTCAGTTATCATTAAACAAACCAAACATAAATTCCAAGAAGAATGTTTACCCATTAAACCTTTGAAAAAGAAACACGAGATAATTTCGAATTGATAACAACATTGAAATTGGTGGAATTTTTTATAACAATATCCCTTGACCTCTTGAACCATTTGTTGGCCCTGGGTGAAACCAATTGGATGCTAGCTTTGAGATCTTCATTTTCCTTCTCCAAATCTAAATTGCGAGCTATAACTTGATTTAGTTGATCCTGTAGATAAGGGATGTCCTGGTAATATCTCTGGATCCAACTAAAACAACCCTCAAAGTATAACTGTTCCGGATTCAGTAGTGGGCGAGTATGATATGAGTTTAAGTCTTATCCTGCTCCATAACCCTTTTCAAATAATAATGAATACCTAAAAATCCCTCTTGCTCCTTTAGAAATGGAGGCAAGTTAGACACAAAATCATATTGGGGTGAATCTATTTTAGTGGCATCAGAACTAACATCGCCAACAGAGATCACATCCTCGATATCAACTCTTGGGATAGGTTTATCCTGATTCTAGTGTCGATTCCCGGTCATGATTGAAAGAGGTTGGCCATTCCTTTTATTCCTGAAATCTATATCGTGAACCCTCTGCTTTTTTCTCTTACCTTGCCTCTTGATTTTAATTTTGTTTTCATAAACCAAATCTTGTTGAGGATTAGGGATGACATATACCTTACCCCTTAACTGACTTAGCACTTCCTCTAAGGAAATATTTGGGACAAATTCATGCTTCCTGGAGGTGTCCTTGACTGGTTGATGAGAATCAATAGGGGTTTCGAGAGGTAATGCAGGGTCTTTTGTGACTTGTAATTCCATACGAAGACCTTGCAGAGAGTGAGTCGATAGGTAAGGGATGGTAGACTCGTCAACACACAGAGGTAAACTACTGACCAGTTCAGGTGGCAGTGAAACGAAACCATTCCTAACAAGGAATCCTTGCCAGCTATCTCCTACCTTTGACAAATGGGAATCAACAAAGACCCGGATCAAACCATGGTGGAAAAGACTAGATTTTGAGTTGGGGTTTTGTCTCTGATAGAATCTGGACATCTTCTATAGGCTTTTAAGAAAATAAAATGGCATGTTTAATGTAAAACCTAGGAATACCATTAACATGCGCACATGAAATAAAAATACCAATCCATAGCATCCCTCACAAGTGATGAATTGTTTGATTATCATAACAAACCATGCCAGCGAGGCTTGAAAAGATGGATGGGTGTACCTTTAACACCGTAGCGTGACTTCCTGGAGATCATCAATAGATGCCAAGGGATACCTTCAATTTTTAGGTTTTTGAACCAGCGATCTCCCTCCCGTGACAGGCTCGTGGCTTCTGCTATTGATTCCTCATCGATTTGCAACTGTAGGCCACCTATTTTAGCTCTAGCACCGTCGAAGGTCTTGGTGAAATCTTGGGCGAATTCCAGATTAAAACCCTTGAATGACTTTATAAACTTAACCCATCCGAAGACATTGAGGTCATCCACAACATCATCGTGGGAGAGTAGAGACTGTGAGCCATTTGGATCTACCCTAACTACAAGATCCATAGACTTGATTATAGTACATCATAAGGTGTAGAATGGAGAAGTCTGCGTTTGAAACAACCCAATACGAATGATATGTTTTGCATTGTCGAAGGTGGCCTAAAAACTACAATCTCGGGAGGATTCTACCATGAATACCACTCTAGTTGTTGATTAAACCCCGAACCAGAGGAAAAATGCACTCAAAAACCACCTCGCCTTCTAAGAACCTACCCCCAAATTACAAAGCACCATCAAACGATGAAATGAATGCAAGTTAAGGTAAACATGACAGAGATGTAATAGTTTCAGAGCATGACTACTAGCCAAGTAATAGAGTTATTAGAATGTGACTTGACAACCAGATGTAGCATTTGGATTAAAGGTTTATGTCATATTTTTAGAACCGAAAACTATCGTGAAGGGGTAAAGAAACAATCAAAACATCATTGAAAAATGATCAAGGCATAACATAAATCGAACACAACTAGTTCACATCCTAATGCTATAGAAATTTTTACATAACCATATGTTCATCAAACTTAAAAGTTTTGAGATTATAGGTCTTTCAAAGGCTCGTTTAGTTTTATAAGGAGAGAAACTTTTAGAGTTTATCCAATTTGTTTATGCAAAACTTATTTCAATTTGATGCTTAACAATCATGAAATTGAAATGGGTAAATGAGAAATTTATTGAAAAAAACTCAAAAACAGAAAATGATTAATCAAGCAATTCTTCAAATAAAATCATCATCAAAATCTTTACAGACACAAAGAGGAAGCTAATAAAATTTCCTTTTCCAAGCTTGCGTTTCGAATATCGACGAAACTATATGACTATTTGGTTGCCAACAATACCCTATGTTGATCATGGAACTGCTTGTACTTAAAATTGGCTTTCTACAAAATCTCATGGACATGTTGGTGGATATGCAAAATCCGCTCAATGAATCTGGTGGATTTGTCGGCTTTAGACTGAACATTGGACAATTTTGACTGTGTGGTGGAAAGAGGTAATGCAACATCAATGGGACCCAAGGGTTGGAATCCCAGCCCCACCTGAAATGGGCTATGGTCGGTGGAGCTATGGAGAGACATGTTGTAGTTATGTTGAACATAGAGAAGAATCTCATTGCAGGTACGCAGATGCTTAGAGTTGTACATGCACATGATGTGCACAATCATCCGATTGATGACCTCTATTTGGTCATTGGTTTGGGGGTGGAAAGTAGTGGATTTAGTGAGCTTGGTGTCCAATAGTGATAAGAGAATCGACTAAAATTTGTTGAGGAACTTGTTATCCTAATCAGAGATGATGGTATGTGGTATTCCAAAATGGACCCACACTCGTTCGAAGAAGAGCTTGGCAATATCCGACAATGTGATGCTCTTCTTGCAGGTTGTGAGGATAGCCATCTTCGAAAACCGATCAACCACCACAAATACACAATCAATTCCTTGCTTGTTGGATGGAAGGCCATACATGTCTTCCATCGATATGGATTCCCAAGGCCTCTCGGGAGTAGGAAGAGGGGTGTATAAGCCTTTCTTCTTGATGGTTGTCTTGGATATGAAACATGCAGTGAAAGATCTTATATACTTTCTAACGTCCTGTTGGAGTTTTGGCTAATAAAAATGTTTTTGTAGAACGACAATAGTTTTCTCCACGCCAAAATGTCCCACCATCCGACCGTAGTGAGCCTCCTAGATTAGATTTGCACGCTCGTCTGCAGGAATAGAGAAATGTTGTTTTCTTGAAGATTATTTAGAGATCCATAACAAATGACTCCTGAAATTTAACTTTCCAATGATTAAATTCAAACAAAGTGTATTCTTTCAATTGATTATATAAGTGATTTGTAGGATTTTTTTTGTCCCACTCCCATATGCACTAGTGTCTTTGTCATCCACAATTTCCACATTCTATTTGTTTTTGGAATGAAAATTCTTTGTTGTAGATGAAATTTAACATTGGATTCACCCTAACACAAAAATGAATGGAAAACAAAACAAAACAAAAAATCTTACATTATCAACACCTCCTCATAGCAATTTTTCAATATCCTATCATCCAATTGTCATGCAATGGATACCTCTAATGTATAACTATGCACTATATTTCTGACATTTAATTTTTTTAATTGCATGGAATGATAAAAGTTAGTATGACAACCCGTTATGAACATGTTACTAATGCAACAACCCTAGCATGGTGGATTTGTTGTGACTAACTCTATTGTGACCAAATCCTTTACAACCAACTCCATATCCTTAAATTGCAACTTGTTTACCAATTTCTCTTCATTTCATATTTGAAATAAAATAATCAACATTAACAAACCAACGTGTACTACTAAAACAATTGAAAATTTATTTATTTATTTTTCCTAGAAACTCAAATCATCTACTATATATAATTCTATGAGAATAAACATACCTCGATTGTGAAAAGGTTTCAATTGGATACATTGATGAAGCCTTTCATTAATAACCCTTAAGTTGTCCTCAATGACATGAAACCATTAGGTACATCTTATGAATTATGTAAGGTCCCAACCATGTTTGAATCTTTAGCTTCCTAGGATGAGGGGGAAATGTTTTGTGATACATTAACACCTTGAAATTTCTCCCATCCCGTGCTTTTTTTCATCATTAGTTGAGTTGGTTCTAATTGGAAATCATGTGTGTCTCTTCTGTATTTTCCAACTCAACCTGTCTTTTTGTTAATGGTGTGTTGTCATCAATCTTGCTGCAACAATAATTCTCAAACTTTGAGCCCAAAATTCCATTGGAACACTTTCTTCCAT
>ML777649.1:117221-145611 GCA_009831015.1 Picea engelmannii
CATTTTCAAGTTGGAGAGAGGAGAAGAAGGGTGGCACATCTCTTGGAGGAGGATTTTCTGTATTGGTTGAGTTATCTCTTGAACATTGTATAAGCTATTTATGATAAGGAAGTTTTGCTGGGTTTTCTTCCCCTAGAGGGTTTCCCTGGATAAATGTTGTGTCTCTTGTGGATGTGTATTTCTCAGTGATCTTGTTCTTATTATGCTCTTATCTTATGAAATGCAAAGAACTATAATAATGGCATAAACATTAACAAGTATAAGTGCTCTATTAGCTTCCTATTCTCTGCTCTTAGACTGAGGATTTGTTTGTATATATTGGCCAATTACTTCCTTTGAACCCTCTTTCTTATGATGTTCTTCTTCAGCTGATTACATTCTTCTGCAAGTTCATTTATTTGGCTTGACAGTTGTCTACCAAGTGTGATATATTCTTGATGTAACTTCTGATTCTTTTCCTGGACCTCTTTACGTTCATTGTCTGCCTCCTTGAACAATTGATCCCGACCCTCTTTAGGTACCTACTCTGCTTCTGAAGTTGGCTCTGGTGGAGATACTCTCAGCTGAACTATGGCTTCCAATGCTTCCTTTTCAAGAGGGGAAGCTTTAAATTTTAACAAATTAGTGTTAGGCTTTACCATATCACTACTTGGAATAGACTCCTCTACTAAAACAAGCTTCCTCCTTGAGTACCTTCTGAGAACTAGTGTGTCAATTTCAGCTTGGATAATTGGGGGATTGTCTTCAATTTCCATCTGAGGGAGCTCTATAAGAGGCTTTGTTTATTCTTCAATAAAAAAATTTTGGGCCTTTTCTTTTCTCTTATTTCTTCTATAGACTTGGGAAAGAGAGGGTTTTTAAGTAATAAGGTATTGAGAAGGTTTATGTTTTTCAGATGCATGGGGGACAATAGAACCCGAAGGCTGAGCTATTTCATGTGTAAGAGAAGAAGGGGTAGAATCTAGTGCTACTTCAAATGAGGGAGCAGAAGGGTCAATAGGAGGTGGTATCTCAGATGATGGGACAGAGGAGTCAATAGGAGGTGTTGCAATATTATTCTTAGAGGCTTTGTGTTTAGGAGGAGAATGAGTCAAATCAATGTGGTAGTTTGATACAAACAAGAAGGTAGGCCAATCCTTCCCTTCCTTTTTCAACTGTTCAAGAACTATAAGTTTAATTAGAGCATGGCGGAATATATAATTCTTAATCTTATCAGGTTTTCTTTGTGCAAATGAAATCATCCTTTGCAAGCTCTTGAAGAGAAAAAAGGATAAGTTTATCTCTTTCTTACCAGTGAAATGGAGAAGGAGCTTGAAATAGTACTGCAAAACCCAATTGTATATTCCAGCACATGTGAAAAAACTCTGAATGATGAATAACAACTTGTCATAGTCCTCTATTAGCCATTTCCTTAGGACATCCTTCACTAGATCAACTCCTCTATGTTTAGGTCTGAACATATCTTGGCACCAGTCTTACTTTTCAATTTTCTTTGCTTTGAACCATTGTTCCCCTGTCCCAGGGATCTATGTTACTTCAGTAATCTTATTTGTTGTCACATGGATTTATAGGGGACCAATTTTTGTTTTTCCACCCTTGTAGTTATGTACAAAGTCCCTCAATACCTCCAGATGGTATCCTTGTAGTTTCTGGCAAAACCTCCAGCAACCCAAGCGTTTGAAGGAGTCAACATGATTAATATATTGCTCAAATAAGGAAGTGTTTGTAGGCTCGAATCTGACCAGGGATCCTGACCTTTTCCTAGGAATGGGGTCCTTCCTTGGTGCCATGAGAGAAATGAGAACCTTCTTCAATTGTTTATGCAAAAGAAATGGTGAGAAAAATATCCCAATGAAGAAGAGCTTATTGAATGTATGCAAACCTTGAAACCCTTTGATGGCGAATTGCAACTGTGGAAGATACCCTCAGCGCTTTGATGATGGTCAAAATAACTTGGGCACACCTCCTTTTAATAGCTTTTCTCATGCAAAAATTTGAATTTCAAAACAGGGCTTTTCCCCTCTGAGTTTGTAGTGCGCCATACGCTGAAATGATGCTTTGTGCTGGCAACAGAGGTTGAGTTGGTAGAACCTCCAGTACAAAAGTACAAAGATGTGCTACAAACTTGTAATCATGAAGGGAAATGATAGATAAAGGTCAAATCACGATTTGAGAGACATATGATGGCTTTAAAAATGACAAAACCCTACTTAAATGACCCATGACTCATCAATAGGAGATAAATGACTTATCTTTTGAGCCATAATGACCTAGGACAATGACCATGACAACGACTTAGTCATTTTTAACATTATGTGACATGACTCACATTGTTGACTATACTCATGAAGGTCACACTTTATTGAATGATTCAGGAGACAAAAACCAATTTTCTTTTTATGTAAGACAAGAATAAAAAGGTATTTTTATTGGGAGATAACATCTAACTCTAATTGGGGATGGAAGCCTCCCTGTGAGGTTCCAAGGACTCGCAAGACCAATTGCCTTTCCTATCACCTACAAAACTTATAAAGAAGTGAAAATGTTGTTCCATTGGGCATGGAGTTATTATGAGACTAAAACTGAAAAAGAAAAGATATTTACAATGGAGAAGGCTTAAAAAGCCTTAGTAGAAATAGGTTTTGAGAAAACTCCCATTGACTCGGCCACAAAATACTTCATTACCTTCCATATTCTGCAAGAGAAAAGTGTTGTTCTGCAACACTTGAGTGATGATGAAAGGTCCAATCCATAATGTGTCAAATTTCCCATGCTTTCATTTATCATGTCTGTAAGCATCCCACTTTAAGACAAGATCCCTTGTTTGGAAAACATCTTCCTTAGACTTTTTATCAAAAATATCCTTCATATTATTTTGATGTAGCTCTGTCTTCTCAAGTAACTTCTCCCTTATCTACTAAAGTTCAACTAGGTGAAAAATCCTTCTAACCAAATCATTTGGTTCCCCTTCTTCTTCTTGAATTTTTTTTGCAATGGGTAATGCTAGTTGGATAAGAAAAATGGCTTCAGTTCCATACACCAGCTATCAAGGAGAAGTGCCAATGGACTTCTTATTTGTCACTCTATCAGCCCAGAGTGAAAATTTTAATTTATAATCCCAACTCTGATTTTATTCAAGCAATTTTCTAATGATCCTCACTAGGTTTTTGTTTGATGATTCAACAAGGCCATTGCCTTGAGGATAGTAAGTAGTTGAGTGAACAATATGAATAGCCATGTCTTTAGATACATCAGCTTTAAAAGCAGTTGCATTGTCAGTAACAAGTCTTTTTGGGCAACCAAATCTAGCAAAGATACGATCATTCAAGAAATTTATGATAACAAAATGAGTGACATTCTTGGTGGGAATAGCCTCAATCCATTTTGTAAAGTAGTCAGTTGCCACTAGGATCCACCTATGCTGGACAATTGATAATGGATGTATCACTCCAATAAAATTTAACCCCCATTGTTGGAAAGGTCTAGTGACTACAATGGGTTTCAATGGAAGATATTTCAACTGTTGTTTTCCAGTGAACCTTTGACACTTGTCACATGTATTAACATAGGAGAAAACATAAGAAAATAAACATGGCCAATAGTAACCAACCCTCAAAATCTTGTGGGCTGTAGTCTTCCAATAATGATGGCCACCATAATTGTTGCTATGAAATTGATGCATAACCTGAACTGATTCTTCTTTGTCAAGACATCTCAACAACATCCCAGGGGGGTCTTTCCAATAAATAATATTTTCATTAATACAAAACTTGACTGCCTTGAGTTTTAATGCTCTCACCTGTGTTGGATTCATCTCTGGAGGGGCTACAGGGGTCTGTAAAAAAAATATTATACTGTTGTACCATTCACAAGAGGAAAAATTGGCTGAAATTGGTTGATCATGACTGTACCTTTCAACAAAAATTTCTGATTGTGCATCCTCTGCATTTATGTTGATAAAATTAATGCCCAACACCTCACAATTCTCCTCAGCAAGAAGATTTTCCAAACCCTGACCCTTGATCAATTTAGTTGGCTTAATGTCAATGTAAAACTCAATGAGTTTGGAAATCCACTTGGCTCTTTTACCATCTATATCTGGTTGAATAATTACATCTCTAACATAACTAGATGGTACATAAGCTATTACTTTGGCATGCAAAATATAGATCATAAAAGCCTTAAGTGATTTGATGAAAGAATATGTTGTTTTTCAATAGGGTCATACTTTACCTCAACATCTCTTAATGTCTTGCTGAAGAAAGCCACTGGTTGTTCATGTCCTTGATCATTTCTATGAAGTAGCATTGTTGCAATGGTGTCATTAGATGAAAATGAAAAAATGTAAAAATATTTATGGTAGTAAGGGTTGATCAAAGTAGGAGCTAAAATAAGATATTTCTTTATAGCTTCAAAAGAATCCCTTGCTGCATCATGCCATTTAACTTTTGAATCCTTCCTTAGCATGCCAGTGATGTGTTTAATCAATTCTGCAAAATTAGGAATAAATCTCCTAATGAAGTTAATCTTACCAAGAAATCATTGGATGTCCTTCTTAGATCTTGGAATTGATATCTTCTGAATAGCTTCTACTCTTGTAGGGTCAATCTTTACTCCTTTAGCAGTCACTATGTGTTCGAGAAGCTTACCTTATTTTAATGCAAATTGAGATTTCTTTGGATTTAATGAAAGCCCATACCTCCTGCACTTCAAGAATGCCTTCCTCAAATGCTGCAAATGCTCTTTATGGCTGTGAGAAAACATTGTTAGATCATCCAAATATACCAGAACAAACTTATCCTTTTCACCTACAAAGTCAATGTCCATGGCCCTTTGAAATGTGGCCCCAACATTCATAAGCCCAAAGGGAATCTTGGCATACATAAAAGACCCCAAGGAGTTGTGAAGGAAGTCTTTTCTTTGTCATTTGGGTGCACTGAGATCTGGTTATAGCCTTGAAACCCATCAATAAAAGACATGACACTAGCTCCAGACACTCTTTGTAAGATATGCTCCATCTTGGGCAAAGGGTAGTTGTCTTTCTTAGAGAACTTGTTCAAGTTACTGAAGTCAACACACAACCTAATCTCCCCATTTTTCTTCTTAAAAGGAACTAGATTAGCAAACCACTCATAATATCTTAGTGGAATGATAATTTGATCATTCAATAATTTTTTGGTTTCTTTTTACATTATGGGTAGAAGAAGGGGACTGGTAGATCTTATTTTTTGCTTAAAAGGAGTGGCTTCTTTCTTCGATGGAATTCTATGCTCAATCACTTGAGTGTCATAGGTATTTAGATCACTATACTCCCATGAAAAAATGTCTAAAAATTATCTCATCATTCTGCCATATTCATCTCTCTGTTCCGTAGTCAATTGTGTGGACAGATTTATAGTTTTTGGGCATTTTTCCTCTCCTAAATTGTATTAAAAAACAATAGGGCCTTCCTCTTTCTTATTAGGTTTCAAAGGCACATCATTCTAATCAAAAATCTTCTCAAGTGTTACTAATCCTCTAGGGATTTGATTATTGGGGAGTTGAATGATATCATGGCGCCCAATTTTTCTTTTCAACTTAAGACTTTTGACTTTTTCAATATTTTCATTTTCATGATGTATATGGAGGGCTGAAAACTCATCTATGACTTCCAAAAACCTGACCAATTCCTCATCATCATCAAACACCTTCCAAAATTTTACATTGTCTGGCAAAGAAGGTTTGTATTTCACTTGGATTTCATAATTTAGCTTTGTTGGCATAGATGGATTGAAAGTACTAGCTGCGACAACTAATGAATCAACAAATTGATTCATAACTCTAGGAATGTATGAAATTTTAAAAGCTAGAAAAGAATCAATGAGATTTCATACCTCATCTTTGTATGCCTTAAGCCTGACATGATTGGCTTGAAAAGTGTTTTTGATTTGTTGGATTATCGGATCAACATCTCCAAATACTTTCAGCCCTTGAATATTCATGTCCTTAGTAGCGTTCAAGCCCAAGATGAAGGCCTCATACTCTTCTATATTGTTTGTCACCTTGAAATCCAATTTGAAGGACAAATGAATGGTTTCTTTTGAAGGTGAAATAAATACAACAACTGCTCCTGCAAACTCTTTTGAACAAGCACCATAAAAAAAACATGCTCCATATAGGAGTGCTTTCTACTTCTAGAGATTTGCAAATAGGCTTTCTAAGTTGTAATGATGATGATAAAGAATCATCAATCTGAAGTATACAAGACCCCAAACCTGTATCAAATGAGTATATGGTATGATTAGTAGGCTCCTTCTCATCACTGATTATATAAGCCAATTGAGATTCCCTATACAATCTCCTTTGTTCTCCGAAAACTGGAACAATTGCATAAGAAAGGTCATTTTGCAAGGTGCCCCCTAGCCTCTTTATCCATGATCTAGACAAGAGAATACCAAATTTGGGTGGCACATAAATTACCACAATGTCCATTACCATGATTCTCATTGGTAACTAAGATAAAGAAATGGCTAAATATTTTATCAAACCAAGGCACTTAACCTTCCTAGAGTCAAATGAAAATAAATCATGATAAGATTTGGTAATATCTAAACCCAACTCATACATAACTGCTTTTGGCATGAGGTTATGAGAGGCTCTTGTATCTAGAAGGCAATTATGTAGAATTTTGTCATGGATGTTCAAGGAAACATAGAATGGTGGAGAGGTTTCCTCACGGTCTTCAACCATTGGACTAAGGACAATGGTAGGCTTGTCATCTTGGAGATTTACAACATCAGCAACAGTTGGCATGGGTTTAGGCTCAAGGGCTTGTGTTACGGATTTTAAGAGAAGAACAAAATGAATACAAATTATTAACAGGTTCTTAACACAAAATAACAGAGATACATTAAAATTGGTTTTCTATTCAATAACAAAATAAGCTGAAACTGTAAAATGCAGCGGAAACCAGCTTGTTGGAATGGTGGCAACTTATCTTTGAGAAGAGATGTGACGGCTACATGCATTCGCAAGAAGAAGATTACAATGAGGCTATAAAGGCCTTTTTACAATAAAAAATAATGCCAAAAACCCTAGACATCCAAAAACCTAACCCTAGGAGATGAAGCGCCAAAAGTCATGTGGGTCCTATTTGGGTAAGTTAGTACATCAACTTCCCGGGGTCGTAACTTTTGCATATGATCTCCATTTTAGGCGTGTGATAGCCCGTTGGAAAGGTATTGTCGAGGAGATTAATTTTGGGGGACCAATAATGCCTTTGGATATCATTGAGGAGCTCTATCCAGAAAAACCTTCATTTAGGCCCTCAAAATGGCCCCAAAAGTTAAAATTGCTAAAAATAGTAAATTGCCAAAATTGTCAGAAAATTGTTTTGAGCCAGTTGGAAAAGGTGGGTGGCCACCGATATCCATATGGATCAATACTCCATAATTAGGAATCAATGGTCTCCTTTTCGTTGAGGTCCCCCATCAAATGAGAAAATTTCTGCTGAATTTGGCCCCGGGTGAGCCACTTGCCTTGGTGTAGGAGCTACCCTGCTTTGATGACTCGATAAAGCTGGATCCTTTGTTGTCGAGTGCCCTTGATCTGTTTTTCCACAATATGATTATTGGATGCCTGTAGTATGCAGTCGGGGTTGAGCTTTGTTGGTGTCATCTATTCTGCTACTTCCGAGGTGTCCAATAATGGTGGGAAATAAGGGCAAAGGAGATCCACATTGAACACTGGGTGCAAGCCAAAGAAAGGAGGAATGTTGAGTTCAAAAGCATTATCCCCCATGACCTTGGTGATAGTGTATGGCCCATAACTAAGTGGGATAAGCTTCTAATGGGGTCCTGTAAGGCGTTATTTCTGCAAGTGCAACCAAACTTTGTTGCCCACCTGAAACTTATTTTGCACCCGATGTTGATCATGGCATTGTTTGTACTTGTCATTGGACTTCTATAGGATATCTTGAACCTATTGGTGGATGTGTTGGATCCTCTCAATGAACTGGGTGGCTTTGTTAACTTCAATTGGAGCAAGAGATGAGTCGGTCGAGGTGACCGCAAAGGGAAGTGCAACATCTATGGAACCCAATGGTTGGAATCCCAACCCCACCTGAAAGGGGATGTGGTCGGTTGAGCTATGCAGGGATCAATTGTAGCTATGATGGACATAAGGAAGGCTCTCATCCCATGTATAAGGGTGATTTGAATTATACATGCAAAGGATATGCACAATCATTCGATTTACAACTTCGGTTTGGCCATCTGTCTGGGGGTGGAAGTCCGTGGATTTAGTGAGCTTGGTGTCTAGCAGTGACCAGAGGCTCAACCAAAATGTGCCGAGAAATTGATTGTCGCAATCTGAGACAATGGTTTGTGGGATTCCAAAATGTACCTAGACTCAATCAAAGAAGAGCTTGGTAGTGGCCTCTGCTGTGATGCTCTTATTGTAGGCAACTAGAATCACCATCTTAGAAAAGTGATCAACAACAAAAAAAACACATTCATTTCCCCGCTTGGTGGATGGGAGGCCCGACATGAAGTCCATTGAGATGGATTCCCATGGCCTGTTAGGAGTAGGAAGAGGTATGTACAGGCCCTGTTTCTTAGTGGTCGGTTTGGAAATAGTGCAGGCAGTGCAAGACCTGATATACTTGATGACCTCTTGTCAAAGTTTTGGCTAGTAGAAATGTTTTTGTAGCATCACCACTGTCTTTTCTATGCCGAAGTGTCCTACCACCCGACTGTAGTGGGATTCCTAGATCATCTTCGCTCGCTCACTTGATGGAACACAGATATGGCCCAGATGACACAACAACCCATCCTGAAGATGGAAATTATCGACAACTGCATTTGCACCCAACATTTGATAGGTGGTGGCGAAGTCAGGTTCTATCTCATAGAGTTGGGGCCATCCAGATGTCTCATGACCGCATGAGTCTAGCACCGTAGTGAGTGCCACGACTAGTGGTCTTCTCAGGCAATCAACGATGTGATTGGTTCTTCATGTTTTATACTTGATGTTGAGGTGGAATTGCTGCAAGTATGTGGACCACTTTTGATGACGGTCATTCTACAATTTTCCCCGTGTCTGCATGAACTAAAATGGCTTATGATAAGTGTGGATGACTGTCTCCTTCCCAAGAATGTAATGTCTCCACTGGAGGTAGGCTTGCACAATGGAGTACATTTTTTTTTCATAAGTAGGGTACTTACATACAATATCTAATAGTGTCTCACTATGATAGGCCACGGGGTGGCTGTGTTGAGTGAGAACGACGCCCACGGCATAGTATGAAGAATCTATCTTGATCTCAAAGGGATGTTGGAGGTATGGTAGTGAAAGTAATGGGGCTGAGCACAAGTGATACTTCAAATCATCGAACACTTGTTGCTGGGACCGACCCCACGCAAATTTTTCCTTACCACCACCCCTGTTTATTTGGTTGAGGGCCCATGCAATATAGGAGAATCCCAACACGAACCTGCGGTAGAAATTGGCAAGGCTCAAGAACCTCTGAAGCTCAATGAGTGTTTTTGGGGATGGTCAGTCACGGATGACTTGGATCTTGGTTGGATCCACATGTACGCCATGCTGGTCAATGATGTATCCCAGGTAATGGACCTGGCCCATGCTGAATGAGCATACGATATCTGTTTTAGGTGTGTGATAGCCCGTTGGAAAGGTATCGTCGAGGAGATTCATTTTGGGGGCTCAATCATGCCTTTGGCTATCATTGAGGAGATTGATCCTGAAAAACCTTCATTTAGGCCCTCAAAATGGCCCTGGAAGTTAAAATTACTAAAAATAGTAAATTGCCAAAATTGTCAGAAAACTGTTTTGAGCCAGTTGGAAAAGGTGGGTGGCCACCGATATCCATTTGGATCACTTTGAGGATCGTTTGTTTGAAGGAATCATTCTTCATTAATTTCATGAGTGGTATGGGGATGTTAACGTTATGAATTTCTTATTCAAAACTAAAAGAGAAAGGGAATTTGTCAGGGTTCCTTACCTCTTGCACAAGAGCTTTAAGAAGTACTTGATTCTTGGATTGAGCTTGATATTTTCTTGGTTGTTGTTTTGTAGGGGAAACAAATTTCTTGGGAGGATATTTTTCATCTTGCTTACCATTACTTTGTTTAGATCTCAGATTATATCTATTTTGGTCATTAATTTGAAAAATATATTCTTCATTTGAATCTTGACTAGCTTGATGACTACGCAAAGCTTCTTCATAGGAAGCCTATGTCAAGAAAGAAGCATCCCCTTTGTCTCCAAAACAATGGATCTCATCATCTTCTTCAGGTTTCTCCTCCTCCATTACTATGTTCTGAAAAGGGGTTTTGATATTCTTCTCTTCATTTCCATTTCTATTCCTCTATAAAATCTGATGTTGCTCATTATTTCTCCTATATGGATTTGGATTTTGAGGAATGAAAGTATTAGGCTCTCCACCTTTTGTAGGATGCTTGTTCTCAAGATTCATCTTGGAAAATTTTGAAGTCAAAGACTCAATCATCTTAGTCATCTTCTCAATGTTAGGATCAACACTTGATGAGGAGGCTTCTCCCTTTTGTTTTCTCCTCTCTCCTCTGACTTTCAACTTTTATGTA
The DNA here is from genome assembly GCA_009831015.1 of Picea engelmannii. Taxonomy (NCBI): domain Eukaryota; kingdom Viridiplantae; phylum Streptophyta; class Pinopsida; order Pinales; family Pinaceae; genus Picea; species Picea engelmannii. The sequence goes on from ML777649.1 coordinate 127,823, forward strand.
GCAAGGATATTAGATTCCACTTCAAGTGTTGCATCCTGCATGTCGTCCAATGTAACAGACCTCCTTTCTCTCAATAGCAAACAAAATTCCACATCAAAAGCATTAGCATATGTGATCTTTGCAGAGGTAGCAATAGGCTTGATTTTAGTTGGGATCTTACTGTACATTCTATTAAATTTCTTGGTGAAGTCTAACATTGATTGACCACTCTCCCTTCTCAAGTTCCTAAAATTTGTAATGTAGTGCAAAAAGTCTTTCTTATCCCCTCATTTTTTAAAGAAAGTATCATCATAGACTTCAATTCATGTTATAGATCCTGGGGTTAATTTTCTAAACCATCTCCTGGCCTCTCCATCTAATCTTTGCACAAACACTCTCATCCATACATATTCATATGTGATATTTAAGTTATCATCATAACTATAAAACAATTCAAGATGCTCTTCAACCGTGACCTCTTCTACCCTTGAAAATTTTGGCATATACTTTTGATAGTCTCCAGTAGGCATTTCATTTAGAGGATTAGGCAATACTAAAGGGGAATATATAGCAGCTACAATTATTTCCATCTTAGGGGGTTTTTGAGGTGTTGTTTCCATGATAACAATATATGTAGATGCACTGGAAGTTTGGATTACAAGGGATTCATATGAGGCTGATATTGAAGATGAGTATGAAGTAATGGGAGGAGAAGGTATTTTTGGACTTTCAATGGAAGATGGAAAATAAGAGGCTCTATAAAATTCACACAATAACTTGGCAAGGTTTTCTTCTCCCTTTATAGACAATTCATGTAGGAAAAGTTCAACTGTAGGCAGATTTGTATGAATATAGGCTGAATTGGGTTTAGTTTTAGATTGAGAAGATTCTATAGAGGATGAGAAAATTCCTTCTACAACAAAAGGTGAACTATCTTCTTGAGTTAGATTAGATGATCCTTGAACTTCTGAAACTATCTTTTCACTATCAATTTTTGAACTTATAGCTTCAACAATTTTTGGTTTTATTAATGGATTTTCTGGAAAAGACACAGAGGTATTTTTGGATATACCTGAATTGGAATATCCCTTCTGTAATGCCTTTCCCTCTTTGATGATCCTCCCAGGATCATATATTGGATCAATTAGTGGCTACTAAGGATTTGCTTGAGTATGTGCCTTCTTAGGAGCCACAATTAACCAATGGAGTTGCCAGATAGTAGATTACAACCACACTAATGATGTACAACCTTTGTCTATCATCAAAGACTAGATCTATGTCGTTTTCCTAGGGAAGCTTGCTTTACACTCCTTTCCCTTGCAACAACGCCAAGTTGTTATCACTCTAGGGGTCTCTTCAGGTTGTACATCAAGAGAGCCCGGTAACTTTATCAGAATGCTTAAAGAGGTATGCAGAAAATGGATCAAAGTGAATACCTCACACACTCAATCTTCAATTCAATATAGATTTGGATAAATCAGGACAAAACAAGGCCACCAAAAGGGTACTTCTCAGAAAGTTGTTAATTGAGATGAATGAAAGGAACTAATTATATCAACAATACCACATTTATCAATAATGTATGTGACAAGTCAAGTATAAATATTAAATGACTTATGAATCTATGTTTATTTATGTAGAGATAATAAGGCAATTATCAATCACATAATAAACATTGAAATGAACAATATCTCAAGCTCACAAGTACATAAATGAAAGGTAAGAAGAAAGCCTGAACAATATCCAATGGTAGAAACTTATCATTCCATGATATATTCAAAAAGGTATGGATCACAAAGAGTACATATGAGAATTCAAGTTCGAACCCTTCAATAGTGATGCCTCTATGGTCTTAAATAGTTCTTACAATATGGTTGTCAGATCCTCAAATGGTGGATCTCAATGACACTTGTTTAAAGGAAATCTACAAGATTACAAAAGATAGGATTTCAGATCCTATTTTCAAGGGATAGATATCCCATCCTAATCCCAAGAATTTAGCTCCATGTGAGCTTCCTAATTGGTGTAGGATACCATCATCATCAACCTCTAACAGCTAGAGCACTAACCCAATCTTTGACTGCTAGAATTCAGATCGGACTTTGACCGAATCTTTCACACACAGAACTTTGACGCATTTGTAGCGCAATACACTGTGGAAACCTGCTTTGCACTACCAACTGGTTGTAGGAGACTGTTTTAGGACACAGTGAGTGAAAAATTACTTTGAAGAGTGAGCTAGGTGCTGCAAGGAGTTGATTTAGGCCTGACAATTCATAATATAACCTGTGTAGCCCTGAAAACTTCAAAATTTGTGACAAAATGTTTTTTTTGTAAATGAAAACTTGTGTTGACAAAAAAACATATTACCGTCGATTACTGATCCTATTGAGACTACTCAAGATTCATCTCAATATCTATACCATACATATCCCCCTTAAGATATCATCACAAAATGACTTCATCTTTTATCATCAGTCACACAAAATCTTTAAACATTTTGAATTAATCATCAATCTCGGGAGAACTAGAAGAGGTAATCTCCTTCAAGAAGATAGCCAAATTCTTCTTACTAAGCATATTTTTGGCCAAGTATAAGTGCTTTGCTAGCTTCCTATTCTCTTCTCTTAGACTGAGGTTTTGTTTGTATATATTGTTCAATTACTTCCTCTGAACCCTCTTTCTTCTGATGTTCTTATTCAACTGATTACATTCATCTGCAAGTTCATTTATTTGGCTTGACAGTTATCTACCAAGTGTAATATTTTCTTGATGTAACTTCTGATTATTTTCTTAGACTGAGGTTTTGTTTGTATATATTGGTCAATTGCTTCCTCTGAACCCTTTTTCTTATGATGTTCTTCTTCAACTGATTACATTCATCTGCAAGTTCATTTATTTGGCTTGACAATTGTCTACCAAGTGTAATATTTTCTTGATGTAACTTCTAATTATTTTCCTGTACCTCTTTAAGTTGACTGTCTGCCTCCTTGAACAATTGAGCCCAATCCTCTCTAGGTCCCTGCTCTGCTTCTGAAGTTGGCTATGGTGGATATTCTCTTAGTTGAACTATGGCTTCCAATGCTTCCTTTTCAAGAGGGGAAGCTTTAAATTTTAACAACTTAGTGCTAGGATTTACCATATCACTACTTGGAATAGAATCCTTTGCTAAAACAAGATTCCTCCTTGAGGACCTTTTGAGAACTGGTGTGTCAATTTCATCTTGGATAATTGGGGGATTGTCTTCAATTTCCATCTGAGGGAGCTCTATAAGAGGCTTTGCTTGTTCTTCAATAATAGTTTCTTGGGCCTTTTCTTTTCTCTTATTTCTTCTATAGACTTGGGCAAGTGAGGTTTTTTAAGGAATAAGGTCTTGAGAAAGTTTATGTTTTTCAGATGCATGAGGGACAGTAGAACCCGAAGGCTGAGCTATTTCTGTGTAAGAGAAGAAGGGGAAAAATCTAGTGCTACTTCAAATGAGGGAGCAGAAGGGTCAATACAAGGTTGTATCTCAGATGATGGGATAGAGGAGTCAATAAGAGGTGTTGCAATATTCTTCTTAGAGGCTTTGTGATTAGGAGGAGAATGAGGAAAATCAATGCGGTAGTTTGATACAAACAAGAAGGTAGGCCAAGCCTTCCCTTCCTTTTTCAACTATTCAAGAACTATAAGTTTAATTAGAGCATGGTGGAATATATACTTATGAAGCTTATCGGGTTTTCTTTGTGCAAATGAAATCATCCTTTGCAAGCTCTTGAAGAGAAAAAGGATAAGTCTATCTCTTTCTTACCAGTGAAATGGAGAAGGACCTTGAAATGGTACTACAAAACCCAGTTGTATCTTCCTTCACATGTGAAAAACCTATGAATGATGAATAGTAGCTTTTCATAGTCCTCTATTATCCATTTCCTAGGGACACCCTTCACTAGATCAACTCCTCTATGTTTAGGTCTAAGCATATCTTGGCATCAGTCTTCCTTTTCAATTTTCTTTGCTTTGAACCATTGTTCCCCTGTCCTAGGGATCTCTATTACTTCAGAAATCCTATCTGTTTTCACATGGATTTCTTGGCGACCAATTTTTGTTTTTCCACCCTTTGTGGTTCTGTACAAAGTCCCTCGATACCTCTAGATGGTATCCTTACAGTTTCTGGAAAAACCTCCAGCAACCTAATCAATTGAAGGAGTCGACATGATTAATATCTTGCTCAATTAAGGAAGTGTCTATAGGCTCGAATATGACCATGGAGTCTGAAATTTTCTTGGGAATTGGATCCTTCCTTGGTGCCATGAGAGAAATGAGAACCTACTTCAATTGTTTCTTCACAAGAAATGTGATGTAAGAGGATCACCAGTAAGGCAAGCGTAAGCGAAAGACAACTGGATATGCACCAACGTGCATTTTGAAAAAAATTTGAATTTCAAAAAGACGGAACATTAATGTAATATCTTGCAGAAGTAATTGTTCTTAAATGTTTGAGGATTGTAACACAGATATTGAGAGTTATATCTCATCTGTCGGTTGTAGGCATTTAATGTAATGAATGTAAAGTGGTTGTAGTCTTTAATTCGATTAGATAGCTTGAATTTGTAGGATGGAAAACTCTAGAAATCTCCCTCATATGTATTGTATTGTATCATTATTCACATTGTAAGTTAGAAGTTGTAGAGCAAGAGAGTATAGGAGAGCATAGAAGAACATAGACTATAGAATTTTTATGAGCAGATAACTGTTGCCATGTACAAAATCACTTAGATTAATATAAGAATTCTTTGATCCAATTTCATGGTGTTGTCATGGTTACTGTTTATATCTCTTGAATGGTATGTTTACAGTTTATTTACATACTCTGTTATGCATTTGTTTCAATGCTTATGTGAGTGATTTCATGTTGAATGTATGAAGTCTGTGAGAGGGAGAGTATAAGCTTCAATTGTTTCTCTTCCTGCGAATTCCTGCAAGGACTGTAGTGAAGGTTCGCAAAGGCTGTGTTGACAAGGGTCTGAGTTTTTCCTCAGAAAATCTCAGGAGAGATATCATTGTTCTTATACCCACAGAGTGCAAGTAAAGCACAGAGTCGTGCAAGGTGTGTGCATGCTAGGAAATATTCTTATATTTTCCAACCCAAGGGAGTTGTTGAAGAACTCTGCCACAAGGAGTGTGTGCAAGACTCTCTTAGGAATCTGGTGGTTTGAAATAGAAGCAAGCTCAAGAAGGATAGAGACTTCAAAGAATTTGAAGGAAAGGAAAGATCGAAGTCACCTTCCCAGGAGATAAGATTAGAAGATTTGACGCCAAGTTCTTTGACTGAGAGTCATTGAAAACCTAAATGGACGGTTGAAATTCTTAGAGAGAGAATCACCGAAGTTCCATGAACCGTTGGATATAGTATATCTGTGGTTAATTTAAGGTCGAGTGTATTTCATCACTCGCAAGATCAGGAGGAATAGTAGTCATCATATTTGAACAATCGAGAGTTGTTGATTTGGTGCTTTACATTTCGGTGGTTCATGATGCAAAAGTGCAAAGGAAATAATTAACCGGAAGTCAAGATACGTGAAATCCCGATGCAACTAGGACTATTGATCCGTTGGGGAAGAAATTTTGGTATTTTGTATATCAGGCGAAGGGAGGTAAGTCATATTGAAACTCCACGATATGTTAAATCCTGACACGCATGGAGAGTAGTCCCCAGTTCGCAGCCGAGGGTGACATCGAAGAAGAGATAAGGAAGGAGCTAAGGACTGTTAGTCCATTTTGGGACTTCAGGACTTGGAGGATTCGGGGTCTCTTGTAAATCAAATCCTCGATATCACGAAACACGACGAGCCTTTTGAATTTAAGGTTGTGGTCACGCCAATGGTCACATGGAGTGGTAGTTCACACCGTCAGATATTTCGTGTAGGCCTAACTTCAAAATAAGACATGTGGATATATGCGTTGAAGGTTCCAGTGGGAACTGAAGGAGTTATTTCAGCTCAAGAGGAATTGAAGATCCAAAGACTGGGAGGTCAACAGATCCCTGCTTAGGTGGGGGGTGTTGCGGCAGGTGGTATCAGAGCTTAGCTAAAAAAAAATGTTTTTTGAAGAAGGTAGAGAACGGACAATTGTGATTGAACCAATGCTGCCAAGAAGACATCAGGAGAGATCTATGCTTGATCCAGTTGTGGAAAAGGAAATGAGAGAACTTCGTGCTCGATTAGATGCCATGGAGACAACACATAAAAGAGATACTAATACAGGAGATATCAGTGAAGCTGAAAGTGAAAATGAGGTTAGATTTGAAGAAGAATTTGTAGCCGAAGATGCTGCAGAAGAACGTCTATTCAAAGTTGTTGCAAGAATAGGTGCCAAATAAAAAATGGATATTCCGATGTATGAAGGAAACTTAGATGTTGAAGAGCTTTTATATTGGTTTAGAGCTCTGGATAAATACTTCGATTATGAATATATCGAAGAAGATAAGAAAGTAAAACATGTTGTCACTAGACTGAAAGGGCATTCAACACTGTGGTGGGATGAACTGTAGGCTGACAGGCGTTGCAAAGGCAAGCAAAGAATCAAAATATGGGATAGGATGGTCACCAATATGAAAGCCAAATTCATTCCTTGAGATTATAAAATCAATATGTTTCAAAGAATGCAGAATTTGAGACAAAAAGGAATGATAGTGAAGGAATACACTGAGGAATTTTACCAACTTAACATTAGAGTAGGTCATCGTGAGAGTGATGATGAGAAATTTGCTAGATACATGAATGGCCTAAGATATGAAATTGAGGATGAGATGAGCATGGTGACAATCAAGAATGTAGAAGATGCTTATCAGATTGCTCTGAAGGCAGAAGAGAAATTGGCCCGAAAGCAAGGTCAAAGGGGAAGAGGTAGAAGTCAGAGTAGAGGAAAAGTAGTTTCCCAAGACAGGGTACAAAAGCCCAAGGAAGAAGAAAAGAAGCCTCATATTCACCCAGAAAGGGGAGGATGCTCACAGGGAAAGAAAAATGCCGATAGGAATACTTTTCCTTGAGCCAGAGGAAGAGGAAGAGGTAGAGGAGGTGAAATAAAGTGTTTTGTCTGTGGAAATATCAGACATAAATCTTAGGAATGTTCTGATAGAAAAAGAGATGGAGGAGGTGAAGCTCACATTTCATAAGCACAGAGGCAAAATGTTGAGGCAGAAGATGTAGAAGGTGGATGATCCTTAATGATGAGGAAAATTCTCTTGAAGCTAGAGAAAGAGATAGAGAATCCAGTCTAGAGGAACATTTTATTTAGAACTTCTTGCAAGACCAAGGATAGGGTATGCAAGGTGATAGTTGATAGTGGAAGCACAGATAATATAGTATCCACAGAAATGGTGGAGAAGCTGGAATTGGAGATAGTTGCACATCCAAGCCCATACAAAGTCTTGTGGTTGCAAAAGGGACATCAGGTAACAGTCACTAAATAATGTTTAGTTGAATTCAAGATAGGGGGTTACAAAGATGAGATTTTATGCGATGTTATTTGCATGGATGTTTGTCATATTTTGTTGGGGAGGTCGTGGCAACATGACATAAATGTTTCTCATGATGGAAGAAAGAACACATACACCTTGGAAAAGAATGGTAGAACGCATATGTTGTTGCCAATTGAAGACAAGAAGGTGAAAGAATAAGAAAGAAATACTATACTTCTCATGAGTGGGAAGGAACTTCTGGATGAAGTCAAGAAAGATGAAGAAATGCAGTTTGTTTTGGTAGGGAAACCTAGATCCATCTTGACCAGTACCTCAATAGATGATCTATCTGAGGAAATTTAGGAACTACTGGAGAATTTCATTGATATAGTAGTGGATGATTTACCTTGTTCATTGTTGCCCATCAGAAGTATAAGCCATCAAATTGACCTTATACCAGGAGCGAGTTTACCAAACAAAGGAGCATACATATTGACCCCACAAGAGAATGAAGAGGTCAAGAAGCAAGTGCAGGATTTGATGGAAAAAGGTTTGATTAGATAAAGCTTGAGTCCATGCATTGTACCAACAATGTTAAATCCAAAGAAGGATGGTGGATGGAGGATGTGTACAGACTCGAGGGATATAATCAAAATCACCATCAGGTATATATTTCCTTTACCCAGGATGGATGACTTGATGGATTGCTTGAGTGGAGCAAAGTTTTTTTCAAAAATTGATTTGAAAAGTGGATATCATCAAATTAGAATGAGGGAAGGTGATGAATGGAAAACAACATTCAAGACAAATGAAGGGTTGTATGAATGGCTTGTCATGCCATTTGGTTTGATGAATGCTCTAAGTACTTTCATGAGATTAATGAACGAAGTCTTGAAGGATTTCAATGGAAGATTTGTGATTGTGTAGCTTGATGATATACTGATCTTTAGTAAGACTGAGGAAGAACATTTGAGACATTTAACTCTAGTGATGAGGAGGTTACAACAAAAGAAGTTGTCGATAAATTTGAAGAAGTCATCTTTCATGAAGACATAACTCATTTATTTGGGTTTTGTAATCTCTTCGAATGAGTTGAAGATGTATCCTGAGAAGGTAAAAGAGATCAAAGAATGGCCACCACCGAGAAATATCTTTGAAGTCAAAATCTTTCATGGACTAACCAGTTTTTAAAGGAAGTTCATCATAAATTTTAGTGGAATTTCTGCACCAATGATGGACACAGTCAAGAAAAGACATAAATATTTTCATTGGATAGAGGAAGCAGAGAAAAGTTTAAAGTTTTTAAAGGAGAAGATACCTAAACAACCAATTCTGGTTTTACCAGATTTTAGTAAAACATTTCAAGTGAGATGTGACACAAGTGGATTTGCGATTGGAGTAGTCTTAAGTCAAGACAATAGGTTGGTTGCATAATTCAATGAAAAGTTGAATGATGCCAAAAGGAATTATTCCACGTATGATAAAGAGTTTTATGCAGTCATACAAGCGTTGAAGAAATGGAGGCACTACTTGGTTCTGAAATAATTTGTTTTGTACAACGACAATCATGCTTTACAATTCATAACCAAACAGGAGGAAATGAACCAGAAACATGCAAAATGGGTTGAATATATGTAGAACTTTACTTTTGTTATAAAACACATTTTTGGAACTTCTAACAAGGTTGTTAATGTGTTGAGTAGGAAATGTTTGATTCTGTAGGAGTTTCATGTGAATACCTTAGGTTTTGATAGCCTTAAGGAGATGTACATAGATGATTCAAATTTTAAGGATGCTTATGAAGCATGTGAGAATCTTGTTCTAAGAGGCAGAAGCCAATGGATTGAATATTTAATTCAGGATGGATTACTATTCAAAGGAAATCAGTTGTGTATTCCAAGGAGTTTGATGAGAGAAAACCTTCTAAAGGAAAAACATACTGGGGGATTGGTTGGACATTTTGGCCATGATAAAACATTTGTGCAACTGAATAGTTTGTATTATTGGCCAGGGATGAGGACAGATGTCAAGAAGTTTTTCAACAAATGTATAATTTGCTAGCATGCAAAGGGGAGAAGACATAATACATGATTGTATCAACCATTGCCAATACCATAGATCCGTGCGACGCGATAAACATGGATTTTATGTTAGGACTGCCAAGGACATAGAGAGGTTGTGATTCCATATTCTTGGTAGTCGACAAATTATAAAAAATGGCACATTTCATTCCATGTAAGAAAACCAGTGATGCCACACACATTGCAAATCTATTTTTCAAAGAAGTTGTTCGAATTCATGGTTTACCCAAGAGTATTGTTTCAGAGAGAGATACCAAATTTGTTGGTGATTTCTGGAGGACACTATGGAAGAATCTGGGAACAAATTTAGCTTTTAGCTCAGTATAGCACCCTCAGATGGATGGACAGACTGAGGTAGTAAATCGAAGTCTAGGAGACTGATTGAGGATTTTAGTAGCTGAACATCATAGTCAGTGGGATCAAACTCTGTCGCAAGTGGAATTTTCATATAATGACTCACCTAACAGAAGAACAGGACAGAGCCCATTCCAGATAATGTATGGAATGCAACAAAGAGGAGTATCTGATTTGAGATACTTAGAGAAGAGTGAGTTCAGAAGCGCTGGAGCGGAATATTTTGCAGCAGAGATGCAGGAGCTCCACAATAAGATTAAAGAGTGGTTGCAATATTCCAACTAGGAATATAAGCACATAGAAGATCAACAAAGAAGAGAGCTTCAATTTGAAGTGGGGGATTTAGTCTTAGCGCACCTGAGGAAAGAGAGGTTCCCAAGGGGAACGTATAATAAACTAAAGATGAAAAATATAGGGTCGTGTAAGATTTTAAGGAAATTTAAGGCAAATGCTTATGAGATAGAATTGCCAGATAATGTGGGCATATCACCCATATTCAATGTAGTAGATCTGTATCCTTACAGAGTAGATGAAGAAGGTGGAAAATAGAGCCAAAATGAAATCCAATGGGTTAAATAGATGCTTGTATCTGAAAATCCACAGATGGAAAAGATCCTTGATGAGAAAGTTGGCAAGAGGACCCAAAGGAAGACATATTTTGAATATTTGGTGAAGTGGAAAGGCCATCCGATTGAAGATGCCAGTTGGGAAAGTGAAGAAGATATCCAAAAACATGGACAAACGGTATAGGAGCTCATGAACAAGATTCCATGAAATTTTTTAGCCAGAGGAGTATGATGCAGGAACATCGCCAACAAGGCAAGTGCAAGAGAAAGACAACTGGATATGCACCAGTGCGCATTTTGAAGACATTTTGAATTTCAAAAAGATAGAACATTAATGTAATAGCTAGAGGAAGTAATTGTTCTTAAATGTTTGAGGATTGTGACACAGATCTTGAGCATTAGCTCTCATCTATCGGTTGTAGGCATTTAATGTAATGAATGTAAAGTAGTTGTAGTATTTAATTCAATTAGATAGCTTGAAGTTGTAGGAGGGAAAACTCTAGAAATCTCCCTCGTATGTATTGTATTGTATCATTATTCACATTGTAAGTTAGAAGCTATAGAGCAAGAAAGCATAGGAGAGAAGAGAAGAACAAAGACTGTAGAATTTGTATGAGCAGATATTTGTTGCCTGTACATAAGCACTTAGATTAATATAAGAATGCTTTGATCCAATTTCATGGTGTTATCATGTTTACTGTTTATATCTCTTGAATGGTATGTTTACAGTTTATTTACATACTTTGTTATGCATTTGTTTCAATGCTTATGTGAGTGATTTCATGTTGAATGTATGAAGTCCATGAGAGGGACAGTATAAGCTTCAATTATTTCTCTTCATGAGAATTCCTGCAAGGAGTGCAATGAAGGTTCACAAAGAGTGCATTGACAAGGGTCTGAGTTTTACCTCAGAAAAGATCAGGAGAGATATCGTTGTTCTTATACCCACAGAGTGCAAGTAGAGCACAAAGTCATGCAAGGTGTGCATAGGAGGGGAAAGATTCTTGGATTTTCCAACCCAAGGGAGTGGTTGAAGAACTTTGCTGCAAGGAGTGTGTGCAAGAATCTCTTAGGATTCTGGTGGTTTGCAGTAGAAGAAAGATTAGGAAGGATAGAGACTTTGAAGAATTCGAAGGAAAGGAAAGATCAAAGTCACCTTCGCTAGAGATAAGCTTAGAAGAGTTGACGCCAAGTTCTTTGACTAGGAGTCATTGAAAACCTGAACAGACGGTTGAAGTTCTCAGAGAGAGAATCACCAAAGTCTCGTGAACCATTGGATCTAGTAGATCTGTGGGGAAGTTAAGGCCGAGTGTCTTTCAGCACTTGCAAGCTCAGGAGGAATAGTAGCCATCAGATTTGAACAATCGAGAGTCATTGATTTGGTGCTTTACATTTCAGCGGTTCGAGAGTCGAAAGTGCAGAGGAAATAATTAGTTGGAAGTCGTGATATGCAAAATCTCGACGCAACTAGGACCGATGATCTGCTTGGGAAGAAATTTCAGTATTTTGGATATCGGACAAAGGGAGGTAAGTCATATTGAAACTATCAGATATGTGAAATCTTGACGTGCACAGAGAGTAGGCCCCAGGTCGCAACCGAGGGTCACATCTGAGAAGAGATAAGGGAGGAGCTAAGGACTGTTAGTTCATTTCGGGACTTCGGGACTTGGAGGAGTCGAAGTCTCTTGTAACTCAAATCCTCGATATCATGAAACACAACGAGCCTTTTGGAGTTAAGGTTGTGGTCACGTGGAGTGGTAGTTCATGCCTTGGGCTTGTTTGCGTAGGCTTAGCTTCAAAATAGGACCTATGGATATATGCGTTGAAGGTTCCAATGGGAATTGAAGGAGCTATTTCGACTCAAGGGGAATTGAAGACCCAAAGATCAGGAGGTCAACAAATCCCTGCTGAGGTGGAGGTGCTGCGGAAAAATGGCGAGAAAAATATCCCAATGAAGAAGAGGTTATTGAATATATGCAAACCTTGAAACCTTTTGATGACAAGCTGCAAGTGTGGAAGAGACCCTCAACGCTTTGATGATGGTCAAAATAACTCGGGCACACCTCCTTTTAATAGCTTTTCTCATGCAAAAATTTGAATTTCAAAACAAGGTTTTTTCCCTCCGAGTTTGTAGCTAGCCATATGCTGAAATGATGCTTTGCGCTAACAATAGAGGATGAGTTGGTAGTGTCTCCAGTACAAAAGTACACATATGCACTACAAACTCGTAATCATGAAGGGGAATGATAGATAAAGGTCAAATCGCGATTTGGGAGACATATGATGGCTTTAAAAAGGACAAAAACTGACTTATATGACCCATGACTCATCAATAGGAGATAAATGACTTATCTTTTGACCCATAATGATCTAGGACAATGACCATGACAACCACTTAGTTATTTTTTACCTTATGTGACATGACTCACATTGTTGACTAGACTCATGAAGGGTGCACTTTATTGAATGACTCATGAGACAAAAACCAAAAAACATTTACCTAAGACAAGAATAAAAAGGTATTTTTATTGGGGGATAACACATGGAACAACCTAGTAAATACCATTGGAATCATTGTAAATACATTGGTGCTTGATGAGTTCATAGTCGCATTACTATTAGAGGAGGTGAGGTGGAAAGCTTCTGAATCCAACAATGATGCCTTGGATATTCATGGAATATCAAAGGAGAAATGAAATAAAAGAGAAAATGAAAGATCCAAATCTCATGGGAGACATAAGTCTTCTAGAAAGTACAAGGGAAAATGTTGGAATTGCGGAAAGGCCAAGTATTTCAAAAGGGACTGTAGGGAAGAGAATAAGAAGAGTAAGAAGGACCCTGGATTGGGTGTTAGTAGACTACAGGTGTCCAAGTGGAGGGAATGGTGCATGCCAGTGAAATACCATCCACGTGACTAGCGCATGCACCTCCCCTTCTCCCACACCATGAATTTACGCAGGCCTCACTCCAATCAAAGTGCCATTAAATCTTCGAGCACACTCCTCTCTATCTCATCATCCGATCAATGGAGCCTCCTTTATAGTGGTCAAATATGCGTGTGTGCATCTTCCCTCTCCAACACTATTCATACCATGGAGCTCCTAGGTTGGTCCATCAGTTCTTCCTCTTCCTAGCAAAGCCACCACTCAGTCTACATTGCTCTCTGGTTCTTACCTGTTACGTTAGACAGCTCTCAGTGCCTTCATACCTTCTTCTTTCTTCATCCATGCCTCGACTGCGAGGGAAATCCAAGTGGGGCTCAGCCTGGTACCAAAATAGGCCCTTCATGGCCATTTGGCCTCAAACTTCCCTAGCACCTTCGCACAACTCTCCTCCCTCTTCACCCTCCTCTTTTGGCCAGCCCCTTAGAGCCAAAGTGGCCTCCCACCTTTGTCCTCACCATGGGCTTGTTGATTCGAGTGGTTCGACCTCCTGAGGAATTCATTGGGTTCACCCGCAGCCCATTATCGAGCCTAGCCTCTTCCTCTTAACCCACATTGGTCATCCCACCAAATTCACCCGTGAATTCAGCTCCTGCACCAACCACCAGTCCAGTCTCCTCAGGAAGACACCTCTATCCACTAGGAGAAACCACCAGACCAGTCACACTCATGTTTGGACTGCACCTCCTATGCAAAGTTTCAAGACGACCTTGCAATTCTACAAGACCTAGTGTTCGAGGTCCGCAAGGAGGTGGATGACTTACGGTTCTGTATGGAAATTCTAGACAAGAAGGGGACGCAAATTATGCAAATGTTATCCTCTCTACAAGGCACTAAACACTCCATAGAACAGGCACCCAATGTACTAGCGACCTCAGCGGTGGTATTGGTTCCGGCTCTCCAAATGCCAGCAGCAAACAACTCGGAAATAGTCTCAGATTCAACTCTCCAGGCACCAACAACGAACAATGTGGCATGAAAAAAAATGGTTGCATGAGCTACGACATCTACACAAGTGTCATATTGCATGGCACGTTTTAAGTTTTGTTTATTCTTGGACAACTGTACTTTTGGACAATTTTCTTTTTTCCTGTCATAAGTTAGTCCTATATGTTCTATAAGGTCAGATGAATCGGTTTCCCCATGGGGTGATTATGTTCCATATGTTTAAAAATGGGGTCTATTTTGGTTTCGGAGGCACTGGTTGAATTGGTTTCCCTCCGTGGAAATTCAACATTTACAGTCCTCGAACAATCATGACACTATTGTAATTTTTTCTTCTAAAAGGTAATTTATACATACTTACAAAAAAAAAGAGTAAGAATGAAAAGAATGACTCTAATGAAGAGTCTAAAAAATAATCTCAAGAGGATGGTGGAGATGCCTTTATTGTAGCTTTTGCAACTCCTGTAGGCTAGAGTGCATTGTTGATAGAATCTGGAGCTTCCTTCCAAATGAATTATCATCAACAATAGTTTTTAGTTTGTGAGAAATATGATGATAGAATGGTATACCTTTGTGATGACTTTCCTTTCAACATGTTTGGTCATGGTAGAGTCTTAATCAAATTCCTTCATGGCAGAGTAAAGGGGATAAGTGGATTTTTGCACATTGTGGGTGTGGAAAAAAACCTAGTATCAATAAGCACACTTAATGATGAAAGTGTGTAGGTTATTTTCTTTGGAAAAGGGTGTAATATGGTCCGATGAGCTATGGTAATCACTAAGGGTGTTTGTGTGAGAAATTTGTTCTAGCATGATGCATGCACTATTGAGTGTAACAATTCTTCAATTTTTGCAGCAGAGAGATCTATAGGATCTACACCTTCATAATTAGAACCTCCAAAACAATCTCTTTATTCGCAAAGAAAGTTACCTACAAAGAATATAATGCTATTGATCCAAATATTGGGCCATGTAGATAAGGGATTACAAGCCTTGAAAAACAAAAATATTATGGATGGATTGAATGCTTGTGCTTTTGAATTTGATTTTTGTGAGAATCGCATATATGGAAAACATAACCTTGCTTAATTTTGTTATAGTTCTCACAAATATTATGGGTTGTTGGACTAAATTCATTATGATGTATTTGGCCCAGTTAAATTTCTTTTGATTTCTAAGGCTTTGTAATGTGTCATACATTGATGATTATTTTATAAGGACACGACTATATTTTCTTAGAAATAAATCTAAGGTTTTTAGTTCGTTTAAGTAGCTTAAAGATCTCTTGGAAAATCAAACTAGTTGGAAGATTAAGGTGTTAAGGACTACTATTGGTGGTGATTTTTGTTCTACGGATTTTGATAAGTTTTGTATTGAGAATGAAATTGAAAGACATAAGACAATTCCATATACTCCTCAGCAAAATGGAAATGTAGAATAGATGAATAGAACATTTATGGAGAGAGCTAGGAGTATGATTAGTGGAGCCGACTTAGAGAATAATTTCTAGATAGAAGCAATGGCTAGTGAATTTTACTTGATTAACATGTATCCCACATAAGCTCTTGTGGATAAGACACCTATGGAGGTCTATAAAGGAAAAAAATACCTCCCTTCAGTATCCTCATGTTTTTTGTTGTGAGGCATATGATCATGTACCTATGGATAGGTGGTCGAATTAGGATAACAAGGCTATGAAATGTATCTTCACTGGCTATCACGTTGGTGTGAAAGGGTACAAGCTTTGGGATCATGTGGCTGCAATTTTTTTCATAGCAGGAATGCTATTTTCATAGAAGTTAATCCTCATCCCAAAGTGGTGTATCTAAAAGAGGATGAGAAGAAGTTAGTGGTTCAACTACCACCCAAGACTGAGAAAGTTGAACCAAAAAATGAACAGGAATCCCATGATGGACTTGAAGAGGAGAAATTTTTTTATATTTTGTAAGAGGAGGAAGAAACTCCACTTAAAACTTTAAGCATCTCCACTCAACAAAGAAGGAAACAAGATAAGTATAATTATAGTCTATCTGATTTCATATGTATATTTATTTATTTTCTAACATCGATGAGCCCCGGATGGGGTGTTAGGGCGTCCTCCGTGGCAAGGAGGGGGGGCCGACACAAGCCCTCACAACACGGTGGCACGTGATGGGCTCGTGTTGCATCCCGCCACCCTCCATGAATCTTAATTGCTTGCTACGGCGAGTTAAATGGAATTTACATCGCACTCATACAGGCCCCTTCCATATGCTTTCAGAATGGCCCGAATCACTTTCTATGTCATTTTCTCTAGACTGTTCCTAGCTCGACTCCTCGCGACAGGGCATAGACCAGACAACGTTCTCATCCCTCTTCTGTATTGGACGTTTTTTGCTTGCTCATTCACCCCCTCTGCATGCGAAATGACGCGCCAGAGAGGCAGACCGAAGCGGGGCTCTCCCTTGAGGCCCCATCGGCCCCCGGTCTCGCCTCCTGGTACGTCTTCTGGTTGGTCATCCCCTCGCTCTCAAGTTTCTCTCCATCAAGACTCTCTAGTTGCTGCAACCACCAGCCCGTCACCCTCCCTCCTGAGCCAGTTTCTCGGTCCCCTGACTGTGTCCCAATCTCATGCACCAAGCGTCCCAATTTGCGGTGACCCTCCTCCTCACGGTGCGCACAAACGAGCGACACTGCTCTCCCCTGGTTCTGAAGATAAGCAACACCTCAGAGATCGTCTGCTCATCATCCATGACCTAATCTTTGAGCTGAGACAAGAAATGGTAGATCTTAACTACCGTCTCCAAGCGACTGATGCGAAGGTGGCGACTTGTGTACATCTTCTATCCTCCATGCAGGGAGATCTTGCTCGGGACTCAGTGGTAAATATGTCAAAGGAGGCACCAGATGTTATTACAGGTGCAGGAACGAGCATGGCCCCTCGACCAGTCAGTAGGGAACCGACGAATACTGAACACGACAGTCAGGATAAAGGAATAGCGTGAGACGAGGCAGGCGAGCCCGCTTATGAGCCCACGTACATCGAAGAAGAGCCATGGCCAGGGGACCTCCCTCCCATGTGGCCAGCCTTCTCGCCAGGTGTCTAGATATTCTGTTTGTTTTATGTAGTCCTGTTAGTCTCCTGGTCTTAGCTTAGGATCAGTCTGAACATGGTTTATACTATCTATGTTTATGTCTCTTTGGCCTCTAAACTTATGGAAAGTTGGACTGGTTTCCCCTCTGTTGGGGCAGTCCAACTTATGAACCCTGAACATGTTTGTATTTTGACAATCTACTGCAGTTATAGCAGGCACTTAATATAATTTTTCTCTCTTACTTACAAAAAAAAACATCGATGAGCGTAGATGTTAAGAACCAAACATCAATATAGCATAGAAAAACCTCAGGAAAAGTACTCAACGCCTTGAAAAAGAGATAATTTTAGATAATAATCCTCTTCGAGGGGGCAACCTCCTTTTACCCCACTTAAATGTTCAAGTACAAGA
>ML777649.1:150301-166146 GCA_009831015.1 Picea engelmannii
AATTACAAATAATGGCCTAAAGCCGACATAATTAAAATAACATTACTAATCTAAATTAAAACTAATGGCCTAAAGCCGACATAAATAAAATAGCATTACTAATCTAATATGTCCCAATTAAGGGGTAATGAGCCAATATTAGGACTTAACAGTAGAACTATGGAGTAGGAAATGGAGATGGGAGATAAGGAGTCTTGGATATTGGCAGTGGATGAGGAAACATATGCACTTAGAAAGAATGATACATGGGGCTTGGTACCATTACCATTGCTTTTGTATGCCCATCTATTTTTGGGTAAAAGGTTGTATACATGCGGATTTTGTTATCCATCATGCTTCAAAAGGAATTCCAAATGTTTCTAATGAGCTTAAGATCATGGTCACATGCTATGGATGTCACCAATCCAATGTTGACCCAAATTGGTGGAAATAAAATGCTTCATTATGTCCTATATAGAGTCAAAATTCCTAAGGATTTCCATCTTTGAGAAACTATCAACATTAATAAAAAATCACTATATCACGATTTGCAGGCACTATCAATAGGCCTATCCAAAAATCCATGAAAGTAGACGCCCATGGCTAATAAGTAATGTGTTTCTTATTTAAGCACATCATGGATTGTTTGTGCTAGTAGACATAGATTTTCCAAGTTGGTACAATAAATTTTCATGCACATAGAAATATATTATAGGTTTTTCAGAGAGTTGTGCATAAGTTTGAAAAAATGTTGGGTTTGCAATGTATTGATGCTTCCAATTATGGGTCGTGTCCAAGATATTTAACAATATTCTCAAGCATTCTCTTGTGAATTTGGTTAATTTGTGTTTTTTCTTGATCACCAAGTGAAATTATAGGTATTCCATACACTTGAAATAGTGCACTTAGTAACTTGGTATGTGTCTACAGAAACTTTGAAGGCTATAGTAAAAATGAATACAATCCTTTTTACCAAAATGTATTGTTACTAGTTTTTAACTTCTTGAATAATTATATAAAGCTCATGATTGTGCACTAATTAATAGTTATGGAAATTGCCATTGAATTTTTTGTGGTATGTGTGATCCGGATTTTATGAGCAAAACGGAATGAATACATATTATTAACAGGTGCTTAACAAAAAATAATAGAGATACAATAAAACTTGTTTTCTATTCAATAACCAAATAAGCTGAAACTGTAAAATGCAGCAGAAACAAGCTTGTTGGAATGGTGGCGACTTATTTATGAGAAGAGATGTGACGACAACGCGCATTCGCAAGAAGAAGGTTACAATGAGGCTCTCAAGGAATTTTTACAATAAGATAGAATGCCAAAAAAACTAGACATCCAAAAACCTAACCCTAGGAAATGAAGCGCCAAAAGTCATGTGGGCCCCGTTTGGGTAAGTTAGTACATCAACTTCTCGGGGTTGTAACTTTTGCATACGATCTCCGTTTTAGGTGTGTGATAGCCCATTGGAAAGGTATCATCGAGGAGATTAATTTTGGGGGCTCAATAATTCCTTTGGTTATAATTGAGGAGATCGATCCTGAAAAACCTTCATTTAGGCCCTCAAAATGGCCCCAGAAGTTAAAACTGCTAAAAATAGTAAATTGCCAAAAATGTCAGAAAACTGTTTTGAGCCAGTTGGAAAAGGTGGATGGCCATCGATATCCATATGGATCAATCCTACCTCCTTAGGAAGCAATGGTCTCCATTGCGTTGAGGTCCCCCATCAGATGAGGAAATTTTTGTTGAATTTGGCCCCGGGTGAGCCACTTGCCTTGGTGCAGAAGCTGCCTTGCTTTGACGACTCGATAAAGCTGGATCCTTTGTTGTCAAGTGCCCTTGATATTTCTATACACAATATGATCATTGGATGATTGTTGTATGCAATCGGGGTTGAGCTCTTTTGGTGTCAGTTGTTCTGCTACTTCTGAGGTGTCTAATAATAGTGGGAAATAAGGGCGAAGGAGATCCACGTTGAACACTGGGTGCAGGCCAAGGAAAGGAGGAATGTTGAGCTCAAAATAATTATCCCCCATGACCTTGGTGATAGTGTACGACCCATAATAGAGTGGGTGAAGCTTCCGATGGGGTCCTTTAAGGCGTTTTTTCTGCAAGTGCAACCAAACTTTGTTGCCCACCTGAAACTTATGTGACACCCGATGTTGATAATGGCGTTGTTTGCACTTGTCATTGGAATTATGTAGGATATCCTGAACCTATAGGTGGATGTGATGGATCCACTCAATGAACCGGGTGGCTTTTTCAGCTTCATTTGGAGTAGGAGATGAGTCGGTCGAGGTAACTGCAAGGGGAAGTGCAACATCTATGGGACCCAATGGTTGGAATCCCAACCCCACTTGAAAGGGGTTGTGGTCGGTTGAGCTATGTAGGGCTTGGTTGTAGCTATGTTGGACATAGGGAAGACTCTCATCCCATGTGCAAGGGTGCTTTGAATTATACATGCGAAGGATATGCACAATAATTCGATTTACAACCTCGGTTTGGCCATTTGTCTGGGGGTGGAAGACCATGGATTTGGTCAGCTTGGTGTCGAGCAGTGACCAGAGGCTCGACCAGAAAGTGATGAGAAATTGACTATCCTAATCTGAGACAATGGTTTGTTGGATTCCAAAATGTACCCAGACTCGTTCAAAGAAGATCTTGGAAGTGGCCTCTGCTGTGATGCTCTTCTTGCAGGAAACCATAATCACCATCTTAGAAAAGCAATCAACAACCACAAAAACACAGTCATTTCCCTGCTTGGTGGATGGGAGGCCGGACATGTAGTCCATTGAGATGGATTCCCATGGCCTGTCAGGAGTAGGAAGATGGGTGTACAAGCCTTCTTTCTTAGTGGTGGGTTTGGCAATAGAGTAGGCAGTGCAGGACCTGATATACTTGCCAACCTCCTGTCGAAGTTTCGGCCAAGAGAAATGTGTCTGTAGCATCGCCACTGTCTTTTCGACGCCGAAATTTCCTGCCACCCGACTGTAGTGGGCTTCTCAGATCAGCTTCGCTCGCACACTTGATGGAACCCAAATATGGCCCAAACGACACAACAACCCATCTTGAAGATGGAAACTATCGACAACTGCATTTGCACCCAACATTTGGTAGGTGGTGGCGAAGTTAGGGTCTGTCTCATAGAGTTAGGGCCATCCAGATGTCTCATGGCCACAAGAGTCTAGCACCATGGTAGGTGTCATGACTGGCGGTCCGCTGAGGCAATCGACGACATGATTGGTGCTTCCTATTTTATACTTGATGTTGAGGTGGAATTGCTACAAGTATGTGGACCACTTTTGATGGTGGTCATTCTGCAATTTTCCCTATGTCTGCATGAACTGCAGTGGCTTATGATCAGTGTGGATGATTGTCTCCTTCCCAAGAATGTAATGTCTCCACTGGTGTCATTTCTGCACAATGGAGTACATTTCTTTGTCGTAAGTAGGGTACTTATGGACAATATATGACATTGTCTCACTATGATAGGCCACGGGGTGGCCTTGCTGACTGAGAACAACACCCACAACATAGTCTGAAGCATCTATCTCTATCTCAAGGGATGTTGCAGGTCTGGTAGTGAAAGTAATGGGGTTGAGCACAAGCACTGCTTCAAATCATGGATTTCTTGTTGTTGGGACTAGCCCCACACAAATTTCACCTTACCACTACCCCTATTTATTTGGATGAGGGGCCATGCAATATGGGAGAAACCCAACACGAACCTGCGGTAGAAATTGGCAAGGCCCAAGAAGCTCCGAAGCTCAGTGAGTGTTGTTGGGGATGGCCAGTCATGGATGACTTGGATCTTGGCTGGATCCACATGTACGCCATGCTGATCAATGATGTAGCTTAGTTAATGGACCTTGTCCATGCCGAAGGAACATTTTTCCAAGTTGGCGTATAGCTTGTGCTACCGCAGGGTGTGCAGAACCTGTTGAATATGTTGCAAGTGTTCGGCCCAAGTCTTGTTGTAAAGTAGAATGTCATCCAGATACACCACTACAAAGGTATTGGTGAATGTTCATAGGATATTTTCCATCATCCTCATGAAAGTGGTTGGAGCATTTGTCAAACCAAAGGGAATGACCAACCATTCAAAAAGGCCTTCCTTTGACTTGAAGGCGGTCTTCCATACATATGTCTGTTCTATCGGGACTTGGTGGTAGCCAGACTTCAGATCAATATTACTGAAGTATTTGGCCCCCATGAGTTGATCAAGGAGGTCATCGATTCGGAGAATCGGGTATTGGTTTCTGACTTTGATTTTATTCAGAGCCTGGTAATCAATACAGAGTCGTCAGGTTCCATCTTTCTTCTGTACCAGCATGATTGGGCTCCCGCAAGGTGAGTTGGGGCGGATGTGCCCCTTGTGGAGCAGTTCTCGGATATGTCACTTTATCTCTTCATTCTATAACAAAGAGCGACGATAGACTGACCCATTGGGAAGCGGTGCGCTAGGGGTCAGATTGATGGGGTGCTTGACCTGACAGTGCAGAGGTACCCCTGTAGGTGAGGAGAAGATATCTGAGTATTATTCCATGACCTTATCTACTTGCTTTTGTTGTGTGGAGAGGTCGACCGCAGAGACCCTGGATGTGGTTGTGATCTTTTTCTTATTCTGAGAGTGAATCATGAAGAAGACAAACTTCCCCGTTTGAGAGATGACCTTCCTGCATTGCTTAGCAGAGATCAAGGAAATAACACTAGGTGGGACTGCCTCGGGTATCCTGTACAATTTCCTGTTCGAAGTAATAATAAAACTATGAGGCCTAGACTAATATACATCATGATGTTTCCATAAATAAGGTTGGCCCAAAAGAACATCACAAACTTCGAGAGGAGCAACATCACACAATACCTCGTCTTTGAAGGGCTTGATGTCGTACGACAGTCGACACTGTTGGCTAATGCAAAGATCGCTTCCTTGGTGGAGCCATCCAATGGTGTAGGGTTGTGGGTGTGGCATTGTTGGCAGGGCCAACTGCTTGATGAACTCTGCTAATATGGGGTTCTTCTGGCTACCGCTATCAACGATGAAGTGCAGCGAGGTGCCTTTTACCCACATCTGTGAATGGAAGAGGCACTCTCCTTCTTTTGTCTCGTCTGGTTCACCAGGCTAGAGCTTGGTGGTAGAAACAATGGCGTTGGGTTCCACGTCAATGATTCGTCTTCCCCTTACTGGTTCTAGCTCAGAGTTAGAATCTGCATCTAATTCAGAGGCTTTCACTTCGGCCACTAGTGACTGCTTTGAGCAGCAGTCAACAATGTTATGCCAAGGTCTCTTATGGAAGTCACACCACTTCCCGGTATCTTTCTTTGTCTTTCTGGTGTCCTCCTTTGCTTGTGACTTGGACTAGTTGTACTAATACTATCCATCTTTTCTCTGTTCTTTGTTCAATGGGTTGGGGCCACCCTTTCCTGGCTTTTGTTGTGAGGGGTTCCCAGGCCCAAATTGTCGCGTCTTTTGTTTGAGCTTCTGCTCGATTTTGAAAGCATATCAGTAGGTCGCGCCCAAGGATGTGATGTCCAGAAATTCCGTTTCGTTCTAGATGTATCTATGCATAGCACTCTGATACTTGAGCACTAGATGTTACTATGAATCTTTGATACCCAACTTGGTGCACAAGGTATGGAAGATATTTGTGAAATCTGGCACTGCTTGGTCTCTTTCTTGCCGCAGTGTGGTCCATTTGGTATACAGGTCGTCATAACTTCTGAAAGGGTAGTATTGTTCCTTAATAACATCCCTGAAGGATTCCCAGGTGGCCATGAATGAAAATAATGAGGTTTCCTCTGTTTCCTTTTTCTCACAAAAAGTTTCCCACCAATCTTTGACACGAGGAACGACTTTGAGGAGCGAAAAAATAATCTTTTCTCTATTTGAAAAGTTATGGACAGGAAAATACCCTTCTAGTAGATTCAACCACTTGTCTACAACATCTGCGTCTATCTGACCTTGAAATATAGGAATATTAAAGTTTATTTGTACCTTGAAGGGGGCGATGCCTCCGTTCGAAGAAGATGTGTCGTCTATTGGTAGCCGCCAAAGGATTTGCGCGAAACTATCCATCATCTCGTTCCTATGTTGCGTGAGGGATTCCTCAATCAATAGTTTGAAAGGATCTACTGTCCTATCATCTTTATTTTCTCCTTCCATGGGAGTTTGCTTGGGCATGTGAGAGCTTCTGTCCTCAAGAGAAACAAGCTCGAGACCCAACTCTTTGTACTCCGACCTCATTGGGGACATGCATTAAGACGACAAGGAGTAGACCGCTCTGATACCACTGATCCATATTTTATGAGCAGAATGAACAGATTATTAACAAGTGCTTAACACAAAATAATAGAGATACAGTAAAACTGGTTTTCTATTCAATAACCAAATAAGATGAAACTGTAAAATGCAGCAGAAACAAGCTTGTTGGAATGGTGGCGGCTTATCTCTTAGAAGAGATGTGACGACAACGCAAATTCACAAGAAGAAGGTTACAAGGAGGATCTCAAGGCCTTTTTACAATAATCCAGAATGCCAAAAACCCTAGACATCCAAAAATCTAACCCTAGGAGATGAAGCGCCAAAAGTCATGTGGGCCCCGTTTGGGTAAGTTAGTACATCAACTTCCCGGGGTCGTAACTTTTGCATACGATCTCTGTTTTAGGCGTGTGATATCCTATGGGAAAGGTATCATCGAGGATATTCATTTTGGGGCCTCAATCATGCCTTTGGCTATCATTGAGGAGCTCGATCCCGAAAAACCTTCATTTAGGCCCTCAAAATGGCCCCGGAAGTTAAAATTGCTAAAAATAGTAAATTGCCAAAAATGTTAGAAAATTGTTTTGAGCCAGTTGGAAAAGGTGGATGGCCACCGATATCTATCTGGATCAATGTGATAGGGTGTACATGCTGAATGGGAAAACAAAACACCCAATGCAAACTCAAATTGTCAATTTGAATCTCAAAGGGATAATGAAGATTATGTACTTGTGCAATATTGACACATAATACAATATATGCTTAAGTTCATCAAACACCTTGATCCCACTTGTATACGATTCTTCTAGTTGTATACAGAATTAGACTCTCACACATCTTGGTACTAAACAAGTAGATTCATACTATTATTTAAAGGATTCAAAACCATACAATTATTATTAGACTTTGCAACCATTTACTATTGGTGTTTAGGCATGTAACAATCTCACTTATGTGTTGTATTATGGATCAAATCATATTTTGATGAGATTTATTACTACTATTGATATGTTAGTTGTTTTGACCCAATAGTACAAGTTGAGCGAGCCTAAGAACGTATTTTTCTTCCTTGAAGGTCACAGGTTCAAATGTAGAGGGGACTAAGATATGTACAACTCCATAGACTAAGTAGTCAAATCATTATAACAAGGGGGTCTCGTGTTCCACAAACAAAAGAATTTCATACATCAATTTAGTGTCCTTATTTAAATGCATGTAATAAGATAATGTTAATGAATAAAACATTATATTTATTGTTATTATTGTTGACCTAGTGAATGGTTTATTAATGGTTTATTCTATATAATATTATACTAACTACTTATATATATATATATATATATATATATATANTGAAATGTTATGCTTTAAACTTATTTAAAAACAAGTAATAAAACTTATTAATGAATAAAATATTACACTCTTCGTAATCACTTTGAATTGGTCAATGAATCTCATATTGTGGTAACCATTGTTTTTTAAACAAGTTTTATGTACCACTAAACTTATTTAAGGCCATGAAATAGGAGTGTAAAAATTGTTCGAACAAGTGTTATATCTCGTTGGCTCTAATATCATGTTGCTCCATAGACATGATTCATGTATCAAAGTTTTGTACCCATGTATCAATCATGGAACTGTTATTTTTCCACACCTCTTTTTGTTTCTATCAAATAGGTAATTCTTTACAAATGTAGGTTACTTTAGTTTTTGGGATTTGTTGTTTAGGTAATTCTTTAGAAGTGTTATATAATTCTTCTTTTGTCTTTAGTTTGTTCATTGTTCATCTTTTATAGTGTGCAACTTAATGTGTTTGTTTATTACTCGTCTTTCTCGTTTGAAGCTTTAGGAACTCTTTCATTACTATTGAGTTTTGTTGTAGTTTTGAGCTCCATTAACTTAATTTGGTCTTTTGTGGATATTAATATAATTTTATTTTTTTTCTTTCAATATCTATGTTGAACATTGCATTGTAGCTTCAAATTGACATTTGCACTTTTGAGTCTAAATGACCGATTTTGGTTGTCCATGGAGGTTAATATACATTGGGATGTGCTAGTTTTGTTATATTATGTACATTGTTGGGGCTTGGTTGTATTATAAGGTCTTGTTGATGGGTCAAATTGTCCTATCAAGCAGGTAAGAGAGAGTGCTCGATGGAAAGCCTCAATTAGGACTACTCTCATTTGGGATAGTACTTCCAACAAGTATGTGGGCCTGGTTGCCACTGGGTTGTTTGAGGTAGAGAAGGTAATTAATTGCTTCTCACTAAATTTAATCTAAAACCTGATCTAAATTATCTAGAATAGAAATAAAATTACAACTTATAATCTATATCTACTCTACTTTAACCTATCCTGATCGAGAGGAAGACTAATAAGAATGATTACAACCAAATATAATGTTACCAAAAGTTGAAATAGTTCATGCCATTCATTAACATGTTAACACAATGAAATCACATATTTAATCACAACTAATTGCAGACGAAACATGTAACATCAATGTTGCTTTCATTCAGGAATTGTAACATGTATGAGTAATCCTAAACATAGTACACATAAATTTTGGAACTCTTTAGGAAAAGCTTTAGGAACTCTTTCATTGCTATTGACTCTTGTTGTAGTTTTGAGCTCCATTAATTTAATTTGGTCTTTTGTGGATATTAATATAAAAAAAAAATATTTCAATATTTATGTTGAACATTGCATTGTAGCTTCAAATTGACATTTGCATTTTTGAGTCCAAATGATCGATTTTGGTTGTCCATGGAGGTTAATATACATTGACATGTGCTAGTTTTGTTATATTGTGTACATTGTTGGGGCTTGGTTGTATTATATTGTCTTGTTGATGGGTCGAATTGTCCTATCAAGAAGGTAAGAGAGAGTGCTCGATGGCAAGCCTCAATTAGGCTTGCTCTCATTTGGGATAGTACTTCCAACCAGTGTGTGGGCCTGGTTGCCACTGGGTTGTTTGGGGCAGCGAAGGAAATTAAATTGTTTCTCACCAAATTTAATCTAAAACCTGATCTAAATTATCTAGAATAGAAATAAAATTACAACTTTTAATCTATATCTACTCTACTTTAACCTATCATGATCAAGAGAAAGACTAATAAGAATGATTACAACCAAAGATAATGTTACCAAAAGTTGAAATAGTTCATACCATTCAATAACATGTTAACACAATGAAATCATATATTTAATCGCAACTAATTGCAGATGAAACATGTACATCAGTGTTGTTTTCATTCAGGAATTGTAACATGTATGAGTAATCCTCAACATAGTACACATAAATAGGTCATATGAAGAGCATTCAAAATGATCCAAAACAAATATATCAAAAGAAAAATCCCTAATACATTTGACAATAGTTATGATCCCATGTGCCTTTTGCTTCTTATTCATATAGAGATAGTAGTATCATCAATATGTAGAGTCCACAAAATTCCTTCTGTCTACTTAGGAGCTCTCTTTTATAGAATAAGATAGTCTCTTTACATTCTATAATTGTCATCATCTTAAATGATAGTAACCTCATTTTGTTTCCTATTATCGATTGCTTGGACTTTTTCATTACAAAAATTTTACAAAGGAAAAAAAAATGTCGGAATGTCAAGCATCTCCCAAACTAGGATGATTGATGAAGTTGAACCAAAGTTCGGATGCCTGTATGATATTTCTTATCTATTTGATTTCCTCTCTTATAACTCTATCTCACAATCAAATATCATGTCGGTGACTTCTATTTTCAGGTCCTTCATGGTGGTCTTTGCAAAAAAAAATGTTGTTAGTATGCATTTAACTGGTTGGATCATGTATTTATTGATAGTTTCCCTATCAATCTTGTCCAACGTTTCAATTTATTTTTTTTCCTTTAGTTCCTCATTCAAAGACATGTGATACATTTCTAATATCTCATCAACTTCATCCCATATTCACATGTTGGTTTTCTTTGCACCATTTATTGTTTCTTGTATATCAAGAAAAACATTATTTCACCAATCTAGCAACATCTATGTTTTATCATGTTATCTTATGTCAAGATTGAGTAGGAATGTTGGGGATATTTTGTATGTACTTTACCAATGTTTGATTTTCTCATGTGTCTGTTCCATGTCTTCATACTATCCCTTACTTCTGCTAGGTGGTTAGCCAATTTCACAATATTTGTGTTGTAACCTTGGATGTCCCTTAGTTCTGTGAATAAGTTAACATGAGCTCCTTTCAATTGTTCATCTAGTTCAACAACTTCTTCTTTGAACAGAGCAAGGAATTTATTCCATTCTTTGTTTCATTCCAACTGTAATTGTCTCATTTCTTCCTCTAGGAGCAATATATGATTTTGTCTTTCAGCTAGTTGATCCTTTTGTTGAAATTACTAAGACAATTGAGAGGGGGGGTGAATCAATTGTTACTGTGCTTAAACAATTTTAAGTCTATTAAACCATTTTTAATCTTTCATCAAGTGACCATCAATATTATACATCATATGGACAACATAAATAATGAGCATCAATCACACATAAGATATACACAGAGACAAATTTTCATGAGGAAACCTATAAAGGGAGAAAACCTCTTCTTCTTCGAAATGATAGGCAGTCTTTTAAGTTCTGTACATCATCTATGTTTGAGCACCAACTCAAAGTGAGGCTACTACCTCTGTTTTACAAGCTCCTACTTGTTGATAGAACCAACTCTCTGGTTTATCTAGCACCCACTAGAAGGAAGAACCAACTCCCTAAATATTCCAGCACCAGCTGGATTTATACAAGCACCAACTTGTATACAGAAAACTTTGTGTTTTCCCGAGCACCACCCTGCTACCCTGTTTTCTAGCCACAACTAGATGGAAGATACAACTTCCAATATTCAAGCACCAACTTGAATATCATAGGAACATAGTCCTCCCTAGCACCACCCTTCCTCCCTAATTATGAATAAATGATTGACAAACAAACAATACAAGTATTTCAATTCTTACCCCTTCTTCATTGTTTTGCAATTCTTCTCTGGTTCAAAAACTATTTTGCAGTTCTTCTTTGCTTCATGCTATTATGCTATTATGCTACTCTGCTCTTGCTTATGTCTGTTCGACGACTGTTTCTCATCTATGAGTTTTATCTCATGCTCTGCATTCTGACATTTTACCCTTCTTACAATTCATCTCATTGTTTCGGTTAGAACAACCAACCTTATATAGTCACTGCATCTCTCCTTTTATACACACCAACCTCATCAGTTACACTTCAAATCTCCTTGGGTAAAGAAGAAACGTCTTAGCAACTGAATCGCCAACCGATCAAGAACCATGATTCGGTTATGCTAACTGAAACGTAACTAAGCAATTAATCATGAAAATAAACAATGACCCTTCGATCATATTCTTGATTAACGTACACTGTTGGATTACAAATGATGGGTCTCACACTTACTCCATATGCCCACTGGCTGTGACCACGGGCCTAATCAAAATGCCTTTTGGATTTCACATATCAGCAATCTTGTGGTGAAGAGTCTCGACTCTTCATATTGCGATCACCGAAAAAGAACTTAGCTCCACTAGCTCCACCCTCTCATATGATCACCGACGGTGACCACAGCCTACACCAAAAGGCATTTTCGCATTTCACATTTCAGTAATCTAGAGGTGACGTGTCTCGACACTCCAAATCGCGATCCCCTAAATGGAGCTTAGCTTTGTGCTATCTCCTTCCTCCAACCTTTGACGATGTGACCTTGTCTATGACCATGGGCCAGTCCTTATCATGATTTCACATATCGTGAGTTGGAAGGTTATAAGATTTCCTTCTTTTGACTTTCCAGTCAGCGAGATGACAATCGCTCGCCATGTGTCCTATGCATCCAACGTTCCACAACATACCTCGATCCGAGGGTTCAGATCAACCCTCAATCTGACAGCTCAGATCATTTTGGGATATCACATATCATGAGTTCCCACACCATGCTTCATTGACTCCTCCAATGTGCAAGTCAGCGAAATTCCAATCGCTTGCCACATGCCCTATGACTCCAATGGTCAAGATTGTTATCTCAATTTTGCATATTGCGAGTTCGAGGGGTTAGAGAACCTCTTTCCTTTGGATTTCCTGATCTGCAAAACTCTGAAATGAAACCTTTGTCGTGCTCTGACTGTTTTCCACATGTCCTTCTTGGATCAACAGTCCTCCTACTTTCGGGACTTTATAAGCCTACTTCATCTTGTACTTAAAGATCGTGCTCCTTCTTTTGGATCCGACGATGGTCGGTCTTCACACTCAGATATGATGCCTGAGATATGTTCTCCTCTTTTGTGCGCTCCTCCGGTCTTAATTCGGATCTGACGGTCATCGAGAATTTTGAATGGGATCCAACGATCACTGTTGCTCCTCCTCCCGAGTGTACACTGTTGATCTTGCCATTCCATCATTGTCGTTTTTCTATTGATTGTGATCTTTGCCATCAATGACAAACACACATACTCTGCCTTTGTCTGGAAAACATGCCAATAATATCCCCCTTTAGCATTGATGGCAACCCCTTGAAACCCCTTGAAGAACATCCAATTATACCACTGTAGCATCCTTGAAATTACCACACTTTCTCCCCCTTTGACATCAATGTCAAAGAAGAAACATGCTCCCCCTGAGCTGTTGCAGTACATACTCCCCCTGTCAACTATGAGCAGCTTATAAATACACCATATATTCAATAAGTACTCCCCCTGACCAGGTGAACAGATTAGACGAAAGAATTTATAACCCCCAACTTTTGACGAAGATATCCAAAAGGGGTTGCTGCTAATGGTTTAGTAAAGATATCAACTATATGTTATGTGGAAGGAATATAATTCAGCTGAACGACTCTGTTTATAACTTGTTCTCTAAGAAAATGGTATTTTATTGGGATATGCTTAGTCTTGGAATGAAGAACAGGATTCTTGGAGACACTAATGGCACTAGTGTTATCACAGTGAATTGTAATCGGATCAGTATAATTTACCTTCAAATCTATAAGAATTTGAATCATCCATAAAATCTGAGTGCAGTAAGTAGCAACAACAATGTACTGCCTATGTAGTTGATAACGAAATAGATCCCTGCTTCTTACTAATCCATGCTACCAATGAGTCACCCAGGAATAATGCACCTCCACTGGTGCTCTTTCTCTCATCCACACAATTTGCCCAATCTACATCTGAATAAGCAGTTAACTAAAAAAATTTGATTTCTGGGATACCACAGACCATAAGTCATTGTTCCCTTCAAGTATTTGAATATCCTTGTGATAGCTACCAAATTAATTTGTTTAGGAGCAGACTGATAATGACCTACCATTCCAACAGCTTGTGTTATATCAGGACAAAATGTTGTGATGTACAAAAGACTGCCTATCATAGAGTGATATGTCTTTTGATCAACATCGGGTGAAATATCATCTTTACTGAGCTTGCAACCAGCCACCATAGGTGTACTAACAGGAGAGGAATCCTTCATCTAAAATTTCTTCAACATCTCTTTCAAATATTTTTCTTGAGAGATAAATATTCTTGTAGAACTCTGATTTACTTGTAAACCCAGAAAGTATGACAGTTCTCCTATAATGGACATATCAAACTCTGTTTGCATAGATTTATCAAACCACTGGATAGAGGATTCATTAGTACATCCAAAAATAATATCATCTACATAAACCAAAACAACTAGTAAATTATCACCTTCAGACTTAATGTAGAGATTGTTGTCAATAGTACCTTTCTTGAACCCTTTGTCTTGTAAAAATTTGTCCAATCTATAATACCAAGCTCGTGGTGCTTGTTTCAGTCCATATACCGCCTTCCTTAGCTTTCAAACATAATCAGGATTATTTGTCAATGAGAATCCTTTAGGTTGCTCCATATATACTTCTTCCTCTAGATCTCCATTAAGAAATGTTGACTTAACATCCATCTGATAAACTTTACAGTTCTTATGACATGAATATGCAAGAAACATTCTGATGGCTTCCAATCTTGCCACTGGTGCAAAAGTTTCATCAAAGTCCCGACCTTCAACTTGTGCATACCCTTTACAAACCAATCTGGATTTATTTCTAACAACTTGTCATTTTTCATTTATTTTATTCTTGAACACCCATTTGGAACCTATTACATTCTAATCCAATCATCATTCTGGTTGGCTTCATGAAAATTTTTAGGTTCAGCCATAGATAAAAAGGCAACATGAGATTGTTCTGAGTCTTTAATCAATTTCCTTCTTGTTTGAACTCCTTTATTTATATCTCCAATTATCTGATTTTTAGGATGATTCTTTCTAACAATTCTGAGAGGTGATTTTTCTTCTTTCTGTTGATTTGTGTCAGTCGGAGTATTTGTATCTTCATCTAATTCATATTCTTCTCTTTCTGATCCTTGGACCTGTTCATCTTCATCTTCAACTATATCTTATGTGCTTGTTTCAACATTGCTTACATTTCGTACAGGGATTTCTTCATCAACTTTTATGTTGATACAATCGACCAATTTATGTAGCATCTGTATCCTTTACTGTTTGTATCATAACCTAAGAATATACCTTCATCAACCCTGTCATCATATTTTCCAATATTTTCATCATTATTCTTGATATAACATTTACTCCCAAAGACTTTAAAATGCTTGATTGAAGCAGGTCTTCCAAACCATAGTTCATAAGGAATTTTGTCATTGTGTGGTCTGAGATGAGCTTTGTTAAGAATGTGAACAACTGTATAGATTGCTTCCACCCAATATGTCTGAGATATATTCATTTCATTCATCATTGATCTTGCCATTTGTTGTACTGATCTGTTCTGCCTCTCAACAACTCCATTTTGTTGTGGAGTTCTTGGGATTGTGTACTCTCTTTTTATCCCATGTTTATCATAGAACTCCTTGAAGTTCCATGAACTCAACTCTCCTCCTCTATCAAAACTTATTGCCTTCAATCTTTTTCCTGTTTGATTCTCAGTTAGAGCCTTAAACACTTTGAATTTTTCAAATGCTTCAGATTTTTCCTTCAAAAAGGCAACCCATGTTAGTCTAGAATAATCATCAATAATCAACATAAAATAGTTTTCTTTTCCTATAATTTCTTTCCTTGATGGTCCACATAAATCCATATGAACTAACTGGAGAGGTTTTTTTGTTGAAGAGAAGTTTTTAGATTTGAACTGTGTCTGTGTAAGCTTTCCTATCTGGCAAGGTTTACAAACAAAATCATATGGCTTTGATATCTTTAGAAGATCCTTTACTGCCCCATTGTGTGGTATACCTAGGGAGGTACCCAATGGGAATGTAGTTATGTGTTATTAGTGGAAGTCAATTAATATATGGGAATGTGATCATTGAATGTAAGGTGGACTAGGTCCACTATATTAATAAAGGCCCACTAGGGTAGTTGGATGTAATAAATGTGAGAAGGATCTCTAGAAGGTTCCTAGGAGATAGGGAGAGCTATATAAAGAAGTCTAGGCAATGTAATGAAAGATAGTGAAGAATATTGTGATTGTACAAGCAAGGATTGCTTGAGGAGTTTTATCCTTCCATAAGGATTAATATATGGTGT
>ML777649.1:206265-264884 GCA_009831015.1 Picea engelmannii
CCCGAAATTTACGGAAACTTCAAAGTCTACAGGGCAAAGCTAACTTTCTCATATGCTTTGTTCCTAATTATGCCATATGCGCACATGGTTTCCTCCACTTACTACGTCACGACATCCATTTTCACTGGGACGACCATGCCCAATAGTCATTTGACGATCTTAAAGCAACGCTTTCGAATGCACCTTTAATTAGTGCACCTGACTATAATCGTGACTACATCCTCTACGTATCAGCATCAGTTGTATCAGTAGCCAGCGTCCTCGTCCAGCTCGGAGATGACAATTGTGAACACGTCATTTACTATGTTAGTAAGAACCTCTCAGGACCACCCTCGAAGTATAAACATGAAGAGAAACTTTCTCTTGCAGTTGTCCTTGCAGTCCAGAAACTGTGCCATTACATTCTGCTTCACACCACAAAGGTCATCGCAGATTCCAACCCTATGCAGTACTTGCTCAGCCGTCGACAAGTTAACGACAAATTCGCTCGATGCATCATTATCCTTCAGAAGTACGATCTTGAGTTCTCAACACCTAAGAGTAAGAAGGCCCTCGTTCGCACTGAACTTGTCACAACCCTCCCCTCGGACACCACCAGTGCCCCCGTCAACACTGACTTTCCTGACGAACATCTCTTTTACATCACTTCGGATGATCCTTGGTATGGCGACCTTCTCTTCTACCTACGAACTCAAAAGTTCGGTAACCACCTTTCACGAGATTATCGTCGACGTATCCGCCATCAGGCCCCCTGCTATCTCCTCATCGGAGACATCCTCTACCGGCGGGGTGTAGACACCATTCTTCGTCGATGCCTAACTATTGACGAGGCCGACAGAGTCTTAAATGACTGTCATAGCGGCACATGTGGGGGCCATCTTTTGGGTATATCCACGGCTCAAAAGATTATCTGAGCCAGTTACTTTTGGCCTACCTTGTTTCATGATTGCATTCATGCCGTGAAACGATGTGAGCAATGTCAGCTCTACACCAACAAAGCCCGGGCTCCCCCCGCTCTTCTCCACCCTGTCATTATAGCCGACCCTTTTTGCAAATGGGGCATCGACTTTATGACTTGCAATCCACCCTCCAGAAATGGTCACAAATACATCATTGTCGTCGTTGACTACTTCACCAAATGGGTCGAAGTTATGCAACGCGTTTTTTCTTTAACCACATAATATCCCATTTTGGAGTACCACTCTAACTCGTTTTCGACCATGGGAAACACTTCGAGAATGAGATCTTTGTCGAAATATCCTCTTGGTTAGGCTTCTCTCATGAGTTTGCCTCACCATATTACCCTCAGTCAAACGGACAGGTCGAGGCAGTGAACAAAGTCCTCAAGACCATGTTACAGTGCATGGTTAATAAACATAGAACCAATTGACATCATATGTTATTTTCCGCGCTATGGGCTTATCGAATGGCAGTGAGAACCGCTACTGGTTTCACACCATTCCATTTAGTCCATGGGGTCGAGGCAACTCCTCCCATCGAGTGCGAAATTCCCACCTTACGCACCGCAATTGAGCTATTACCTGACACTGCTCCAATGGAGCAGCGCTTGCTGAACTTGGAGTCTCTAGATGAAGATCGTCGATCTTCCTTACAGAACAACGAGGCAGCTAAAAAACGATCCAAGGCTACCTTTGATCGCCATGTCAACCTTCGATCATTCCGCGAAGGCGACCTCATCCTGGCTTATGATATCGCTCATGATACCTTGGGCCACGGCAAGTTCGAATCACTTTGGCATGGCCCTTACATCATCCAACATTGCCTCACCAAAGGCGCATACATCTTGGCCTCCCCTGAAGGCCTCTCTCTTAAGGAACCCGTCAATGGGTTATATCTCAAGAAATTTTATGCTTAAACGTAGTCATTCTACTTTAGGTTATTTCTTTTTTTAGTGTTTTTTAATCTTTTTCTCCTCCCCTCTCATCTAAACTATCCTTTGTGCTATTGACAGATGCTTCCTCCACCAACCTACCACATTGGTTACGCCGATGGCGCCAGCTGTTGGACACAAAATATCACTTCAGCTGCTTGGGCTCTCTACACCCCCTCACATGAGATGATACATTCAAGCAACATATGTTTGGGGCTAGCAACCAACAACCAAGCTGAATACACTGTTGTCATTGGCCTCCTGGCCGACGCCCAACATCACCATATTCCTCACCTTAGAGTCTTCTTTGACTCTCATTTAGTCATTCTCCAGCTCAACAATGTATACAGTGTACATGATCTGTGTCTCTTTCGTAAATACCTGCAAGTTAGACTGTTATCTTGACATTTTTTATTCCATTACATTTACACATATTCCAAGACAATTGAATCAAACAGCAGATCAAATAGCTAACATGGTGTTAGATTGGCATATATCACATCAAGCTACACATACATAAACATCTCACAAATCTTGTCACAGCATATATATAGAATAGACATCATAAAAACATTAAACAAAAACATGTAGACAACATCAGGATCTCAAAATACGTATACTCATATATATATATATATAAATCCCATCAGGCCATCCGAATGTTTACATACAAAAAATACATGTATCTGCAGGTCAATGTAGAACCTCGGTACAAAAACGGGCTCACCAACCTATAAACAACAAAAATGTACATCATACACCACTCATGGGGCCTCTATCGCCCCACCACCTGCTCCTCCCTCAGGAGGAGGTGGTGGCCCACCACCACCTACCCCAGGCAGTGGTGGAGGACCACCCACAGGACCCTCCTGCCCCGGTGGCAGGCATCCACTCGTCATCGCAGCAAGCACTGCTGCTCGCCGCACTATGGCCCTCCATGGTGGATGTACCCCTACACTGCTCCAAGAAACTCTCATCCTAGATATGCGTCCACATGCCCTCAGGCACATTCTACAAAATCGTCTCCAAACGACGGCGTATGTCCTCATAATCCACTCTGGCCATCGCTGGAGGAGCATGTGATGGCCCCGCACCAGGGTCATCGAACCGGTGCCTCCTCGCTGCCCTCTCGGGCTCAGCAGGTCACCCCACGACATCCTTCCACCGATGTCTCTCTCCCTGCGGTCATCTCTATGGCTCTTGATAAGCCAACGCTCTCTGCATCTCCACCTCGCACCTGCAAGGTGCCACATCTGCACAAAACAAAACAACAACCAACAGATAGTATCAACATCTATATCATATACATATGGACTGATATGTCAAAAGACAACATAAATAAAAAACATACCAACATACTAAACATACCTCAATGGTCAAATGCCTCCCCTAGAGGTAGCACCATGTCCGGGTCCCCCCGGAAGTCCACCCCAGCATAGGGGTACTAAAGTACCACCTGTGGCATCTACCACCATATCCATGCCACCTCGGCCGAAAAGAAGTGGCCACCTTCGCCACCACCGTGACGAAGTAGAATGGTCGACCACCACCTCAATCGCAGCTCTTGCGCCCCCGACATCTCCAGCAGAACCCTCAGGCGCAGCATCGACACCCTCTCCAAAAACCAGGCCACTAGGATGGACCCGAAAGAAAACTCTCCTCCATCAGTGGATCGACAGTGGTCCAACTGTGCCACCATCCTAGCATGAAGCATCAGTCCCCAAGTGAACTGCTCGCCATCCAACACTCTCTCCAGCACCAACAGCTGGCCACCACTAATCCGCTGGGTCGCCAGTGACCCATATACTCGTACAATCATCGCCGCTATACAGCGATGATCTAGGGAGTCTATAGCACTGATGCTAACCACAGTCCCAGACATAAAGTCCTGACCTAAGTAGTATCATTGGCCAATCGTGGCCAGGGTTGTATCCCTAGGCAGCACCGGCTCGACCGGTAGGGGCGTTCCCCAAAAGGGGAGCCCAGTCAGAAAATAAATATCCTCCACCGCAGTGAAGGGGATCTACTCTCCTCGCACGAGGAAGCAGTGTAGCTCCAGACTCCACATCTGGATCAGGAACTGCAATAAGTACTCATGTGCCCGTATCAACGGGCACTCAAAAAACTTTAGCAACCCACAGGTTGCCAAAGTCACACGGACGTCAGGCCCCTCAATGGCCACAGCATCTTGCAACTGGGCCCAGCCCCGCTCTCGCCACCGCACTGGCATCGTCACTGTTGGCCACCTGCAAACAACACAAAGTCCTATATCAGCTCATGTAACCATCAACAGCATCAAAAAGACTCATTTTTTACCCTTCAACCTTGCCTCCTAGGCGCGGTTTTTGTTCCCACAGACGCGCACACATGCGCGCCTATTCAGTACACAGGCGTGCATATATGCGCGCTTGTACACTGAACATGTGCACCTCAATGCGTGCCTATTTGCTTCACGGGCGTTCTCTTAAGCGTGCTTGTTTACCATACAGACGCACACCAGTGCGCACCTATCAAACCTACAGGCGCGCACTGATGCGTGCCTGTTCAACACACAGGCGCGTCCTTCGGGCGTGCCTTAAATTCCCCCTACCGCACACCCATGTGCGTATATTCGATGTACATGCGCACATGTATGCACGCCTTTGACCGAATTGCCCGCGCATGTGGGCCCACACCCCATAAAAAAAACCCTAAATACCCCTGTACGGCCCTCCGTACAAACCCTGCCCAAAAATTGAAAGCCTATTTCTATGTAGGATGATCAGACCACTAACCTGATACTGGCAGAATGTCGACCAGATGCCTCGTCCTCCCCGAATCTCCAAATATCCTCTGAAAACTGCTCGTCCAGTCACTATTGCAACAGATACAAATGAGGTGGCAATATGGGCCCTATATCTATATATAGGCCTTTTTCCAAACTTCCACTCACCATTCCGGGAGCCCAAGGTGTCCATTTTTCAAACCGTCTTTAGCCACGGGATCAGCATCCCTCCACCTACATCACAGCCATCCCTGGGTCATTTTTCATCCTGAGCCCCCAGGGCGCCTTTTTTTTTTCATATCATGGTCAGGTATGCACGCGCATTGTCACATTTATCTAATACATGCTCATATCTTTGATTCTCTTCAGATGTTGTTCACTTTGGGTATTTGGTTGTTATGTGTGCAGGTACTTGCTCATCATTCATCGACATCATCCCTTCAGGTATATACTCAGCACTGGCATGTAGTCTCTCCCGTTGTATTGCATTTACATTTCCAGTCACACCTTATGATATTAGCCTTTAGGACCCTCATTCCCGGCTCTACAGTACCCACACCTCCATTTGCATCTTCGGTACTGTTACCCGGTAGCATTCTTACCCACATGATTCGTCCCATTCATAGCACCTTTTGGCAATTTTGACACTCATGTTGTTCTTCATTACCCTTTAGGGATGGGAGTCCCGATAGTCTTTCATCATGTCATGAATCAACCACATACTCCTCCTCATTTTGCTAGCTTTCCCACACGAACTCCCAGATTATCTCTTTACTGTTCTATTTTTTTACCTGCACCTCCGCAGTATCATGAACCCTCCATTTCATCCACAATCGGTTTTCCCATCTGTGAACCTATCATCATTTCACCTACCTCATACAGAAACTCACCAATGGAGCCCCCACCCTTCATCAGTTTTCCAAGAAAATTCTGCCCTCCCTGGGGCACTCATTTCACACTGGGGAACCCGTTTTTGTATTTGTACATTTCTCCCCAAATTATTCATTATTTATTGTACAAACGTCTTTATTTCCAGTCATTACATTTTCTTTTGTCGTCACCATTGGCGACTTGCTTCCTTTTTGGCCATGCACAACCCATGTTACCCCTGGTTGGAGCATTACTTCTCATCTATCCTTTCCGACATCGTCCATATCTTCAAAGTACTCCACAGGTCACTTACCTCTACCCTCTGAATTTGTTCACCTTGTCCCGCCTCTGGCACAACTTATCACCGATCTTGTAGTCCCCTGACACTCGACTTTGTTACACGGTTGCGGCCACTTTTTATCTCATACATCCTCCAACCAAGGGAAGTCTTGAGTCTTCCCACTTCTTGACTTCGTCCATGTACCTCTGCCACTTCCTCACCTCAGTAGATTCTATGAAGCTCCTTGCTTCTGGGAGTCGCATTCCCCTTTTGTCGACATCAACATATTTTTCCGAAAGGGT
Source organism: Picea engelmannii (assembly GCA_009831015.1). NCBI lineage: Eukaryota > Viridiplantae > Streptophyta > Pinopsida > Pinales > Pinaceae > Picea > Picea engelmannii. The sequence goes on from ML777649.1 coordinate 212,373, forward strand.
GAAAGTATCTTGATTCTCATTATCCATTCAATGAGAGATCTCGGACAGCACAGGGTGAAACACCATTGCTCCCTCTGTCGTTGGCCCCCATAACATTCAACGCCAACACTTTCTCATGTTATGGTGGGTCTTACTGCGTGACTATTGCAGTTATTTTTATCATTTTCCGAAGACCTCTGAACGAGGTAGGGCCATCAATGCCCGCATCATCGCCGGTACTTCTTTCCCGCGATCATTGCCTATTTTTCAGAGTATGTTCCTTTGCAGAATTGTCTTCTGCCTTTATCATCATCGCCCCCGAGGGCACTGCAGTTGTCTACACCAACACTTCAGTCATTTTTTTTTCAGAGTTACATAACACGAGCATGGGGCATGCCCGCCTCGTTTGTACACAGTTTTCTATTTTTCACAACTCACAGAAGGTCGGGTCCTACCGGTTCCTTTTTTCTCCAACAGATCACTTTGAATGATCCCACTCTTGCTCTATCTTACAAACAACATTCTTAGTAGAAGAAACATTGATGGATTTCGGCTATACGTATGCTCCTAACCTCGTCCATCAGGGGGCATTTGTTATCACTGGAATTTCATCCGCACATGGCGACAAGAACTTAGCATCGTCAAACAGTAATGAAGTCATTCATGGCATTGAATTAATTTCACAGTATTCCAAAAAGGTCAAAAACTATACAAAGTAGTGAAAAAATTGAAGAGCGCTTTACAGAAGTTGGGTGCGTGCGCACATGCGTGGAACAGGAACGTACCATGCGCGCATATGCGCACGATGTGCAGTTGTCGGCGCAAAAACCCACGCACTTGCTAAACAGTGCATTTATTGAATTGGTCAGCCTCCCAACCACTTATGGATCATCTCCCAAGCCGATTTGACCCTCAAATCTGAGCTAAATCTGAATGGTGGGCTGGTCAAAGACCTAATAATGCCCTAAATGGCCTCTTTTCACACTACAAAAGAGTTACACAATAACCCAATGCAATGCTATAAAAAGCCATGAAGAAACCTCATTTTCTCAAGGAATTTCATGCAATGTTATGTTGCCTATATTGTTTTAAGGACTCCATCCTTGACAAGATCACTTTGGCACCATTTCATTGAGCAATCCACCTCTCCATTGAGTGAATTTGCAAAGGAGTTCTTTCATCACCATTTTTATTTTTCTTGTTGTAAGGAGAGCAAGTTTGTGAGGGTCCAAGAGCCTTCCTTTGGAGGAAGAAGGGACTCAGAGTCCCCTTTCTTCATTGTGCTTTGATTTCATCAATAGATCATCCTAAAAACATTGGTGATATTGGTCTTTTTGTGTTTGTTATCTCTATATCCATATGCTTATGATTTTAGTTTGTATTAGTTTAATTCTTGCTTATAGTTTTGTTTTTCTTTCTCTAACTCTTTCTTCTACAGTTGTCATGCTCAGCAAGACCCAACTGGGCATGTAAGCACCTCTTATTTTCTCACCAAGGTGGCGAAAAGGGTGCAAACACTCACCATGGGATTGGTTGGAACTGCCCCCTGGAGTGGGGGTTTGAGCAACCAAAGATTGTTGCTGTGGAAAAGGTTGGGTAAGAACAGCGGGTTGTGAATTTCCCTTAAAAATCTTGGCCACTTCATCGCGATGTGGATAGTCTCGGGTGTAGTGATCATCGCTACAAATGAGACATGGGAATTTCGGTTTCCGTTGTGGTTGTTTTCCGACAGCAGGGGTTTGAGGTTGATTTTTTGGTTGTTCATTGTTGTTGTTTTTCTTTGATTTATTTCTTGCTTTCTTCTTGCCTCCAGATTGTTGTGAAGGGGTCGATTGGACCGTATTCACCTCAGAGACCTAAGTTTGAGGGGAGGTAGAAGAGGGTGTGGTCGAACTGGGAGCAGATATCGAAACGGACCGTTGGGTTGTTCCAGTCGACTGGGAAGTTGATTGGGTTTTGACGGAGCCAATGACTCCATCCGCGTGCGAGGTAGACGATGGTTTGGATGGATCAGTAGTGGCATAGGTAGAATTTGGTATCAATTTGTACAGAGTACCAGATTGTGAATAAACCAAATCCAAGTACTGAGCTCGAGAAATGGCTTCTTCCTCAGTGACTATGCCACCCATAGCAACATCACGAGCGATCTGGGATAACAGTGATTTAGTGAACCATTCTGCTAATAATTGGTCAGGAATGACCACTTTGATTAACCTTCTTCGTCGTCTCCATTCATGAATATGATCAGATATATGTATGTAGGTTGTCTGACGAAGGGAGGTCAATAGTTCGGTACCCGTCTCATATCGAATGGGTAGTTGGAAGTGTGTGAGGAAGGACATGGAAAGGGAGTTGAAATCGTGAAAAGAAGCATGTGGTAGTTCAATATACCACTTTGCTGCAGAACCCGTAAGAATTAGTTGGAAAAGACACAAACGTATAGAATCGTCCATGAGGGAGTTCGATGAACACCACAAATGGAAAGTCATCACATGGTTGTTTGGGTCTTCTCTGGACTTTCCGTTGAATTTTGGAATATCAGAAGGAAGTTTAGCTGGAATAGCTGGCCAAACTGGAGAATGAAAAATATGATCATTCGTTAACTGAGACAAGTCTGGGAGGTCTAGAGTTTCTAGGAAAGGTAGTTTTCGGTTAACCTGTGGGTAATACTGGTGTGGCATAGGAACACTAGAAGGACCATACACTGGGTTAGGTGGATAATTGTAACCAATGGGTCCTCTTGTATAAGGTTGGTGTTGATCAGGGTACACAGGATTTGAGGGGGTTCGTGAAACATGTGCGAGCGGAGGATAACCGGATGGGTTTTGAGGATTATAAGCTAGATTTGGTGTTTGTCCATAAGGAGGATATATATGGGTCCCTTGAGGGGTAAGAGGTTGTTGTGGAGCCTAAGGATTGTGTCCCCCCGAGAACTGTGGGTTTCCTGGAAAAGGGATATTCCACGGATTGGACGTGGTAGACACATTTTGTCCATATGGTTGATGGTAGGTTCCAGATTGAGGTTGCCCCCCAGCATGAGGGTGCCCTCCAAATGGAAGTTTTCCTCCGGTGGGAGGATGCCCCCCATCTTGAGGTGGAGTTCCCGGAATTTGGGAACCAGATGTAAACGATTGACCGGTGCTGCTTAATGGGTTAAATCCACCAAGACCGGTCCCTCCGGGTTGTTGTATAGGTATATAACTTCCATGCATACCTTGGGTAGTAGTGAAAATGGAATAATTCAGTGCTTTGTACCCAAAAGGTAGTGAGAAGGTCTAGGTGTTAGTGGTGTGCCAATTGCAGCTTGGCTAACCACCACATTACTGGCAGGAATAGTCGGAACGTGAGGGACCATTGTAGAGTGAGCCGTCTGGAGAGAAAAAGTGGACCTTGGGCCAACGGACGATGTGTTCGGATCAACGGACGGTGTAGATGAAAAAATGGTAGTACTGGTAAAATGGTTTAAGGGTACGGTGTAGGTAACAAGCACGTCGGCACCTATTCCTGTTTCATAAAGATCTCACACCATGCGCGGTGGACTTCGAACAATGTCTACAGTCCAAAAGGGGTCATCGACTAGAGGGTTTGAATGAGACCCAGTTGGAATGTCAAAAGGATTGACAACAACAAATTCACCGACTGAATTCAGTTGGAGAACATGTCTCTCATATCCCTCAGGAATGCGGAAAGCCTCCGGAGACTCTGAAACAATTCTAAAATTATCTAAAGGGGTGGGAACTTCTTCTTGCGAGGTTATAGTGTCGTGAACCTCGCTCTGTTGAGGAGATTCCCCCATAGAATGAAGGGGTAAAGGGGTATTCTCTTCCATATTTTCTGGAGGAAGTCCCTGTAGCCTCCACGAACGGTGTGGAGGGTCGATGTTGGTGAAAAAGAGTCGGTGAAAAAAAATCTATGGCCAACTACCAAAAAGAAGCAAAATACACTAATAGAGATATAGGGGAGTGCTCTCTTCTAAAAACCTAGATTCAGTGATTCTTTCAGGTGGAAAGAGGCACTTAACTTCAGTTAACAATTCCTCTTCCTTCAGATCAAGTGTTTGAGGCATTTTAAGTGTCTTCTTAATGTCATTATCAGTATGACATGGGCATCATGGCAGTATGCTTCTTGACACTTGCGACACTTGCGAAACTTATCAAAGCGAGTAATGTTGATGTGTAATAATCTCAGTTGCTTCTTTCTATGGGTTTTCACCAGTTATTGGTCAATCTATGATCCTTTTAGGTTTCTTTCCTCCTAAGGAATCTCATGTCTTCTGCCTCTTTGACGGTCTTTGTGTGATCCCCTGCTTTGGATTACTATAGTAAATTTTCCCACAACAATCACTTTGTCATCAATTTCCAATGTCTTTATGGAGGAATATGAGAATTCAAACAATATTACATTCAAAGGAGTCCCTGGATTTAACGGAAATGTAAAAACCAACATTTCTCTGGTTGTCATGAGGGTGGACATTTTTCTTTTGTATTCCTCCTCTTATTTCATCTTCTTCTCTTCTACATCTCTAAGTGACATAATTGTGATTCTCTCTTGTTCCTCAGTGGTTGTGCAGGTAGCTTCTTTAGCTATTTTCTTTTGTTGTTTTGTGGCTTCACGAGTAGTTTCATCCTTCGTAGCCTTGTAGGCTCTCTAATCTTCCACGACCTCACAGACATGTGACTCTTCCATATCCTTGTCTATTTTCATAGCTTAGTGGGATTTTTGTTCCTCCACGACGTCGCGAGATGTCTTGACTTCTCTGAGTGACTTATCCTATGCTTTTTTTCCTAGCCCTCTCTTCGTCCTTGAAGAAATTCCTTAGAGCTTCTCCATCCTTTTATTTCTGGCCTCATTCATCTGCATCCATCTTCTCCCAATCATCCTTTATTTCTTTCCACTATTGTTGAAGAAAGAGGAACTTATTATCTTCTTATTCTTCCAGGAAAGCATCATCCCAAGGTGTACCTACAACATGGGCCAATACTTCCTCATATGACCTGGCCTCACAGAAAACTTCTTCTTCTTCCCTTTTATTCATGTTCAAAGGGGGGTACCATCTTCAGTGTTTTGTAGTGGTTATATACTACCCTTTTGGGGTCATGGTTCTTCATTGTCCCTATACACAGCATCATCTCTTTCAAAGCCAATACCTCTTTCCTTGCATGTGTGATATTTACCAGCATTAATTTCCCCAAACCAATCAAGAAAATAGGCCAACTCTTCTTATTTGTCAACTGAGGGTAGTTTCTACACCTATTTCCATTGGTTCGTATGCCACCTCCCTAGAAAGAAGTTTTTCTGAAACATACCTGCGAAATAGGTGTGGTGGGGTACTACATCCATAAACATGAATGTAGGTGCGATTATTTTCCAAGTACTAATTTGTTATTTCCTGGAAGGCTTCTAGTGCTTCTAATGATATCCTCTACAGTTTCTAACCAAAAAATAGTTGATACATAGGTGCATTAAAATAATCATAAACTTGATAGAAATTTTTTTGATATTGGCTTGTCCATAATTCATATCAATATACATGAATAGGTGTGAGTCCAGATTCCAATTCCAACCCATTTTTGGATTAGGGACATATGCACAAATGGCATCAATAATAAAGGAATACATGAAAAAAACCTAATTGATTGCATTTATGCGCCTCCTGGATATTGAGGTAGATGTTGGATGATAGGATTGATGCCCAATTGAAAATTGATCTTGTTTCTACCATTGTATGCACCATCATTGTCCACTCTTTTTTGAAGTGTATATAATTCTCTTCCCCATACAATATTCATATCATGGCAACTAGTAGTTGATATAGGGGCTTAAAGTACTAGGTATTGTATACCCTATTGAGCTTGGTGGTAAATGGAGTTTCCTCATCCCACCACTCATGAATGAGTTCAAGTGGCTTCGGATTTTCTATAGTAAATTTCTCCAAGAATCCATTGTTTAAGAACACCAATGGCTTTGGTGGCTTGTAAATTTTGTGGAAACTATCTAGATTCATAGGAGTAATTCTAGTCCCCTTTCTATTGGTGATAGTATGCACCTTTGTATTCACATTCTCATACACCCATATTGGCTCTTCACTATATGGCAAGACTGCAAGTCAAGCAACAATGACATGGATGTCGCTCTTCTGTATAGTCTGATATATATTTAGGTTGGGGTTGTTCTTTAGAAATTCCTCACTGCAGAACATAGTGTACATTTCCTCCCATGTGTTTCACCCCTCAACACCTATTTGGTGAATGGTATCAAATATTTTCATCGTGTTTGAGTTGTTTTCTCGAGGTGCCATTGCTAACTGTGGATTTTTGGTTCTATTCCCTGTGGCTCTAGACATTTCCTCATTCACATGGGCTATAAGATTTAACAACTAATTAAGTTCTTCAAATTTACTAGAACAACTTAATTCACAAATCTCAATCATCTACCCTAAGAGATACGACTCATAAATATTAGGCCTCCATATACCCTTAACAGTTAATATCGATTGTTTGAATGATCGAGTCTCATCCCTATATCCAACCTGTTAGAGGTCCAAAAATTAATGTGATTAAATTTAGTAATTATCTCACATGAATGAAACAACACATGATCGAGTGAGGTTCTCGAAATGCAGGTTTGTGAGGAAATGACCTAAATGACCTTTGCGGTCTGTAGTTCGCGGACGCGAGTTAAATATAGGTGAATGTCATCATGGTGACATGATATATCTCATGGGTTTTTCATTATGTCTTCATTCATATGTAGTATGTGAATACCTTTTCGTTCAATTATACTTCAGCGAAGGGAAGCTACAGGACTCAAGGGAATGTGATGTGCGGGGAGATGAAAAATATCCTTTGGAAAGTTTGCATGATTCATCATGAAGAATTATTCCACACAAGCATGTGCTTCACGATCCATGAGTGATTGTGATACCTAGTAATTATGTACCCTTGTTATGAATTTCTAGTGAGTGATTTCCAACGAGCTCATGCTTCCTGAGTTGTGGGAAAATAATCAGTAGTATTTGAATCACTTACTAGGGATTCGTTGTGATGTTTCTTCCGCAACAACGCTAAAAGGTTATTAGAGCATAGCAACACATCAAAAAAGGTCCATGGAGGATTTTTACTGGCTTAGACGGTTAGGATTAATCCCTTATGATAGGTTAGGCATGACAGTTTCAGGGATACTAGGTAAGTTTGGTGACCAATAAAAAAACCACAAACACCCCTATTTCTCATGGCAGCCAAACTTTAGGAATCAGTGTGTGTTAAGTATCAGGTTGGGTATAAATTAGTATAGAGGGGTTCCCATTTAATTTCCTAAAGTCAAAAATTAAATGGGAATTGTTGTGGGTACAACAGGTTCGTAACTTTAAGTGGTCTAATGTTTCTTAGATTTTTTTGTCGTTTGAAAGGAAGCATCGACATTTTTTAAGTGGGGTTTATGTTTTGGACCTATATTTCATTTTTATGAGAACAATACCCTACTTTGATTCTAGGTTGCAGAAGAGGCTCTTAAGAATATCAAACCAATGACCAACCAATGTGCCTAAAAGCACTTGAATTATTCAAGGTGAGAAACTTTTCATCTGATTAAACTTAGTGGTGGTTTTTTATGTATTGTATTTTAGGGAATGTTTAATCAATAAAATTTATCTAGGGCCATTTTTCACAACCATTGTTTGAGGGTTGTTGGTTTGATATATCATATATTATTCAAACTGAATAGTTTATACTATTGTAATTTGTTTTTGAGGATTTGTATTTTGTATTAGTTAATTTCATTTGAATTACTAGTTGTTGATATTAATTAACTATTATATATTATAGATGTCTTTCTCGACTTGACTTCTTAGTGGTGGATGGGATTATCAACCAAGTAAGAAGTCCATACTAAATTGAGAATATATTTCCAAGGTAGCAAAAAATCAATTGAATAAAAGGATTAATCCAACATGATTGTTATGAACAAAATCTTGAAGTCTTCTTTTTAATCATATTTAAATGAATGGAAGAATGAAGTCTTGATATTGTTATTGGTAGATAATGTCGTATAAATTTTCATTCTAGAAATTTGTGAATATGTATACTAAAAGCTCATGGAGGGATCATATATTTTTGTCCTCCAAACCAATTTTGATGCTAGGTGTCATAGAAAATTGTGATTTTATGTAAAGTTGAGGCTCTTGGAGCATAATACTTAAATTTCCAACATTTTAGAGGGAGTGTTGTATTAAATTATGCTTAATGAAATTCAGATTATTGTGTTAGTTTTCAATCATTGTGGAGGCTCTAATGTTGTTGTTTTTGTTTTTTTTCACAAAAAATAACTGCATATATTTTTTTAAGGAGAAAATTGCATTACATCTAGTATGCCAATGGCATAATATCTAATTATCTAGCCCACATACACTTAAAAATAGAACATAATTGATACATTAAAAAAAGAGAATATGTAAGGATTGCTAAAAATATGCTAGTCATCCTAAACTAGTGTGAGTACCATTACATAACCTGACTCAAGGTCAATCCCCAACAAACATGAAAACAACAAACAACCCCATAAAGAACCATAATCACCAAAATGATAGTAAAAACTACAGTGAAAGATAAGTACTACCGATAGAAATTACAAAAAGAGTAGAGGAATGACACTGATTACTACTTTCTCCTCTTGCATTTTTATCATCTCGACCTCTAATGACACCTCGGATTTGGAGAGAAAATATGCCTTGATGTTGTTTTCTTTGAATATATGTACAAAGGATATCGAGTGGAATATGTTGGTCCTATTTAAATATGCTCCATAACTACTTCAAGACACACATTATGTAAACAAGATTTGCTAATAAGCCAATCAACAGTAATATTGGAATCACCATAGACCTTTAAATCGCCCACACTCTTCTCAATCACATTTCAAAGGAGTGTTATTGGGGAGAATAATTATGTCCATATGTTTTAAAAAAAATGGTTATATTTGTTACATAACTTTCCTTCAAAAAGTATTCCTAAAATATACTACAAGTATATACTCGCACAAAGACTTATAATAACAAATAGACTTTAAAAAACATATAACATTAATGTATGGGGAGAAGTTATTCATAAGCTACTTCCTGCTACATTTTTCATTGATTATAGAATTTCAGTCTACATTCTCCATCTCCATGTATTTATGCTCCTATTGAACCATTTTGTTCTCTTTGTCCCCTATTGATCCAATGGATAGCTTGACCATTGAATGGGCCATGGTGTTAATGCTAACCAATATAGAAATTGTTTGTTTTAAAGTGCACATGCGAATTAAAGATATAGAATTTGTTGTTTATGATGACCAAGAGTCTACATCAACAAAGTGACTTCATTATCCCTATTTGTTTTAGGATATTTAGACACATAGGATTTAGTTAAGATCAACTTGGTCTAATGTGTCATTTGGAAAAAGTGTGTTTCTTTAGTATGCATTAGTATGCATTTGTAGTTAGGTAATCCGACAGTCACGATATGTTCCCAACATACAGTGACATGACGGATCATATTCTCCTCGATATTAATGACTACATTGATCCATGTCTTAGCACTCAATTTTTCCATGATCTCTATTTAAAGAGCATGGAGGTTCATTTGTCGATGATCGAATATGGGAAACTTTCTTGTAATTGTTTTCTTTCTCATTAATAAATTGCTCCAAATGGCCGCATTGGATGGGATCATGGATGTTTCCCCATAGGGGTTTTACCATGTAAAAACATCGATTTGTTGATATTTGATTTGGTTGTGTGAGTGGTTACTAAAGGTGTTCATCCTCTGTTGGAATACATGTGTTTTCAAACATGGTATCATAGCGCATTTGAAGACTCGTTCTCATTGTATATCAAGATCTTGAAGCCATGTTTTTGAATCTCTGGTTTCTACCATTTCCATACATTTCTTGGCTGAGACGACTATTACATTGCGTCTGGAGCACTTATTTTAGCTAGAAATGTTTTTTGTTTCACTCAAAAAGGTTTCTATTTTCCCAATATACGGCCATTTCAGTCCGAAGGTATAAAGCCTGAATACACCCTTTTAAATTTTTATAGAGATAATATTTCAATTTTATTTTATGTTTTTTATGTCCATGTTGATACTCTTTTCTATCTGCATATTCTCTTTTCCTTGTGGTCTATACAATCTTGGAAAATCATAACAGAGAAGAAATGGTTTTCATGTCTGCATATGCTCTTTGACGTGCGCTTTGTGTGATCTTGATAAATCAGAAACAAAGGGAAAATTTGTATTTTCCAGGTAAGATAACCGAGATCTAACCTTTGTTGTTGTCGAGAAGCTAATTTTTTGTGTGTTTGAATGCATGAAAATAATTTTTTATTGAGCATGCACTTGAAGGTTGTCTTCCACAACAACACCCTCAATCCTCCTTCTTGAGATTATAATGTGTTTTTCACTAGCTCAGTTGGTTAAAAGTGCCTTATTTAGTAAGAGGTCTTGAGTTCAAGTCTCTTTTTGTTACTTTTTGAAAAATTTCATGCATTCATTGTAAAATGTATTTCACTTAAATTATAAAAGTGAATCACTATAAAGTAGCTTTAATATTTATTTTTAGTTACTTTTGCATGCAACTTTAATTTACAAAGTAACTTCATTGTAAAAGATATTCTCGCTTATTCTATAAACGTGGGTCACTTCATAAGCAACTTATTTGTAAAAGTGATGTTATTAGAAGGAGGGGTATCACCGCGTGGACCAATTTCTACTTTCCACGTGGCTCTTTGGTTATTGTTTATGTATTTTTTCAAAAGGGCATAACTTTCACATCTGAAGTTCGTTTTTAGTGCTTCTTTTTTTTAAACAACCTATTTTTTCGAGAAATTTTCATCCAGACCATTAATTTCAGCCTATAATTCCATATTCTCTGAATATTTTAATATGGATTCTCTTAGTGATCTTTTTCTTACCAACACAAACTACTTCTCATGGAAATCCCATATGGAGGATGTACTAAGAAGTAAAGGATTGTACCAAATTACCTTGGGAAAAGAAATAGAACCCATTGATGATGAAAAGAAAGTCAAATGGGATAATAAGAGTGATTAAGCACATGGACTAATCGAAATGTCCATATCTACGGATTTAAGCTTTCACCTTCACGAAATTGATGGCCTAGATAAACCTGGGAAAAGATTGAAGCTATGTTTGGTAAACACAATATTATTTGAGCCCACCAAATAGAAAATCAGTTAATTACTTTAAGTCCTAATGATTTTCCTTGTATTGAATATTATTTATCCAAGTTCAAAACACTTAGACTTTTATGTATATACTAAAAAATAGATACGAAGGAAGGCCGATGCATTTAGATTATTCTTTATAATCTTGGTAGTGCATATTTTGTGTTTGTATATACCTTTTATGCCACCAGAGAAGATCTAGGGAGTGCTTACCAAAATCCTTCTCTTGAGTCTATTTGTGATGCTTTAATTAGAGAGGAAGATAAAATTATGAAACTTGGAGTGATTGACACTCTAGGTAACTCCAACAAAGCCTTAGTGGCTCAACAAAAAGATAAATCCATGAATACCAAGATGAAACATCCTTGCCACAACAACAAACAAAACAAGGGTCCAAAATCCTCTCAGCCAGCTTCCACTCCTAATGGTGACAAAGGAGAAAAATCTAAAAGTAAGAAAACTAATAGACATTGCAACTTTTGTGGGAAATATGGTCATGTGGATTCCAAATGTTTTAAGAAGATGGAAGATTTAGAAGCAGTGATGAAGAAGCACAACATCAATATTGATTCTTCTTTATCTATCTCTTCTTCTCATGGACATGCACTTTATGCTTATGGTTTCTCCTTCAATTCAACTTCTAATTCTTCTTTTGATGAGTGGCTTATTTATTATGGAGAATCTTATCATATGGCTAAGTATAAAGCCATATTTTCTTCTCTAAATGAATGTAACACGAAGAAAATATTTGTTGGTGATGATAGATATTTTAGTGTTGTAGGGTCTAGAATAGTTCAGGTAGATAATGGTCATTTAAATAATGTATTATGTGTTATAATTATTTCCTACAACCTTATATAAGTATATCAAATCACTCATTCAGGTGAAGGTAAAACTGTTTAGTTTTTACCTCACAAATTTGTAATCAAGGACCTAAAATATCCTAAGCATTTTCTTACAACTAGAATTGTTGATGATATTACTAGGTTGTACAAATTTGACAACTTTGGGTCATCATATTTTCCATCAATTTTTGTTGTTCATAGCGATGACTTGAGCGAACTTTGGCATGAGCAGTTTGGTCATCTAAACTATCACGCATTGTCGCAACTATGTAATCAAAAAATGGTTACTGGACTTCCTCTCATTTCTTGCAGAGATTGTGTTTGTGTTGGTTTTCTTCTCGGAAAGCATCATTAGGATATTTTTGAAAAACGTGTTTCTTGGCATGCCTCGGCCCCTTTGCAATTTGTTCATAGTGACTTGTTTGGTCCGCTTTCTTCTCCTTATTTTTCAGGGTGTAATTATTTCTTAACTTTCATTGGTGACGTCTCCATATGCACTTGGTTTTACTTCTTAAAACTTAAGAGTGAAGTATTTGACAAGTTTTTTGCCTACAAGGCCCTTGTAGAAAAACAATATGGACATCAACTTCAAAGTTTAAGAACATATAATGTAGGTGAATATGTGAACAATAATTTACAAGTTATTGCATTGCACAGGGCATCCAAATGCAACACATTATTCCATATACACCATAGTAAAATGGTGTTGCGGATAGAAATAATTGCACACTAAAATAAATGGATAATTATATGATCCAATATAAGGGATTAAGTCTTAATTATTGGGTGGAAGCCATTAAATTTTCAAGTTACATAGTAAATGGAACTCCCACAAAGGCTCTAAAAAACATAACACTAGAAGAAGCATGGAATAAAATTAATCCAGATGTAAGCCACTTCCGTGTATTTGGTAGTGTAGCATGGGCTCACATTCCTAATGAGAAAAGGAAAGCTTTACAACCTAAAAGAGAGAAGTTTGTTTTTGTTGGTTATTCTGAAGATATCAAAGGTTATATACTTCTTCAACCTCATTCTAATGAAATTATTATTAGAAGAGATGTTAAATTTGATGAAAATATATTGGCATGTGAGAATTCGACGTTTGTGTCCTCTACAGCTTGCGAGGCGTTTTTTATGTTTGTTCCATATTCTATTCCTACTCTAATTTATTTTTCTTCAGACATTGACAGTGAGGATGAAAAACCACCTCTTCCTGCTCACCTTCCTACAAATGACTCCATTGAACATGAACCTGCATCAACACCACTACTTCATAGATGGGTTTATTCAACACGAGAAGTAGCTAGTGATCTTGTCAGTGATCCTTCATATCAACATCGAACTCATTCACATTTCCAGTGAGCCTCTTCTCTTTTGGCTCAATTTTTAGAGACTCGTGATCTAGAAACATTTGCAAAATTTTCAGGGCATTCATATTGGGACACATCAATGAATGAAGAGTATCTCTCTTTAATGGTGAATGATACTTGGGATCTTGTACCTCTTTCGAAAGGAAGAAAATGTGTCAGATGTAAATGGGTGTATAGAACTAAGTATGCATCATATGTAAGTGTTGAACGACACAAGGCCCTATTATTTTCCAAAGGGTTCACTCAAGTTGAAGGCATTGATTATAATGAAACATTTTCCCCCGTAGCCAAAATGAATTCCATCTTCCTTGTTCTATCCCTTATTGTCTCACATAAATGGGAGGTCCATCGAGTAGATGTTAAATCCACATTCTTGCATGGGGATTTGCAAGAATAAATCTACATGGAACAACCTCTTGGTTATGTCCAGAATGACTCCGGCCTTGTTTGTCACCCTAAGAAATCTATTTATGGTCTTAAGCAAGCCACTCGATATTGGTATGTCAAAATGGACAAATTTATTCTTAATACCAAATTTTCTAGATGTTATTTTGATCCTAATGTTTATACCAAGAAAGTAGGAAGTCATCTCATAATCATTTTTCTTTGTGTTAGTGACCTTATCCTCACTGGTACTGACCCTAAACTTTTAACCCATGTGAAATCCATCCTTAAGAAGAAATTTGAAATGACTGAATTAGGTTATTTTCTCTATTTCCTTCGCCTCTAAGTTTTACAAACCAATGAAGGAATTTTTCTTTCCCAGTCTAAGTATGCTTGTGACATTATTTGTTGCTTTCACACGGAAGATTTTAAATCATCCCCTTCTCTCTTCCAATCTAGATTCAAACTTGTTTCCACATTTACTTCTCTTGAAGTTGATGCCACTTTGTACCATCAATTAGTTGGTAGCCTCTTATATTTGAATCATACGTGTCCTGATATTTCCTTTTTTGTTGGTCTTATTTCCTGGTATATGAAAACACCCCATGAAAGCAATTAGAAAGTAGCTAAAAGAATACTTTGGTATGTTCTAGGTACAGTTCAGTTTGGGATACATTACAGCTCAGGGGGGACTCCTCTGTTGGTTGGTTTCACTAATTCAGATTGGGTCAGAGACCCTCATGATCGAAAATATACAACAGGTTATGTTTTCATCCTTGGTTCTAGACCTGTCACTTGGTCTTGTAAGAAACAATAGGCTATTTCTCTTTATTCAACAGAAGAAAAGTACTGAGAAACAATTAATGAAATTCAAGAATCCTTGTGACTTCAACAAATCCTTTCAGAGTTTGGATTCCAACAACATCATCCAACCACCCTCTGGTGTAGAAATTAGAGTGCCATCAAGCTCCCCAAAGATCTAATTCAATATCATCGTAGAAAACACATCAATATACACATGAACTTTATCTAAAAGCTCATTCATGATATATTTATTGAAGTGCTCTTTTTCCCTACATAAGATCAAGTTGCAAACATTTTCACAAAGTCTCTTACAAAGAGAAGTTTTCCAAGCTTTGATCTATGTTAGGATTTCATGAAGTTGTCATTAAGGAGGGATAGGCTCTAATGCCTCCTTCCTTCTCGTATTGTCTCACCTTTGTAAATCCTTCAATCCTATCCCAAGTTGTTCTTAAGGGGGGATGTTAGGATATTTAGACACTTAGGAGTTCGTTAAGATCAACTTGGTATAATGTGTCATTAGGAAAAAGTGTTTTTCTTATTATGTTTCTTTACTATGCATTAGTATGCATTTGTATTTAGGTAATTTGACGGTCACGATATGTTCTCGACATAGAGTGATTATATGGCTCATATTCTCCTCGATATTAACGACTACATTGATTCATGGCTTGACACCTGATTGGTATATGATCTCTATTTAAAGAGCATGGAGGTTCATTTGTTGATGATCAATTGTGAGAAAATCTATTGTAACTCTCTTGTAAAAAAAAATTGTTGCATTAATAAATTGCTCCAAGTGGTCATGTTGGTTGGGGTCGTGGATGTTTCCCCACAGTATTTATACCACGTAAAAACATTAGTGTGTTGATCTTTGATATAGTTGTGTGAGTGGTTACTGAAGGTGTTTGTCCTCTGTTGGAATACATGTGTTGTCAAACTTTTTTTTCTTGAGTTTTCATTCTATCTAAAAATATTGTGATTGTGGTTTTATTTTCTAGTAATATGATCCTTGTGTCATTTGAGCACTCGATGGATTTTCTAGGTCCCACGTAGTGGACACTGACCCACATGTTTGTGGTCCATTAAAAAATCCTAACATAAACCCCAAGTAAACCTTATTTTTTCCAGCCCTCACACATAATAGAAAATCTAATATCACGATCTTACAACCCAATTGATCCAAAAACAAAGAGCTAACCATTTACCATTAACAGTAAATGGCACCACCAATGTTCAACTAGAGGAATATCTATCTCATGTTCTTGAAGATCCTGGGCTATTGGGTCATATAAGGATCCATTAAAATAACCTACCTAACCACCAATATATCCAATTAGAAAATAACACTAACTCTAAAACAAGATACAAGCATCCCCCTAAGTTTGAGAGGGGTAAACTGGAGGGCTAGAAAGTGCACTACTATAACCAAAACCACTATCACTAGAAGCCAAAATGCCACCAATACCCCTCAATCTACATAATCCATTCCATTTTAATGCACACCACCTACTCACAATCAAAAGCATACCTTTAATTCCACCCAATCTGAAGACAAGATCCAACTTAGAACTACATATGGGATTCCATGGAAGCAATTCCAAGAGCATCTTTGAACTATAAATCAGAATCAATTGCATCAGAATGAATATCTTTAAAATCACCACAAACATCAATACCTCACACTTTGCATCCATATTCCCAACCGCATCAGAAATTATGAGTTGAAGTGGTTTATTTACTCACACTTGATTGAAGAAAACATGTGTGAATGGACCGCTATGTATGCATGTGCCACCCTTCTTCCTTCGTATGTATCCATCTAAATATAATTTAAGTGTCAATTGTACAACATGATTTGATTGATCATAAACCTTAATATTATGAGTTTATGGGATAAGGAAGTATGTTTCCACATTTTTTAATTTGATATTACCTCAATCTAGCTCGCTTGCTTTATTGTCCATTGAATCAACTTTCAAATTGAATGTCCTAAGAACATGGAATAATTCAATGCTATCAATTATTGTAACTTATTTTATCATTTGAGAAAACATTATAGATATATCACTATTTCTTGGACAATATGCTTTATTCATTGATTTAATAAATTTGAATCTCGAATAACAATAAGTCTCTTGCAATGCATTTTTTCAATAATCCTTAAACCTTGATACTGTACAAGAGTGTCATCTTGGTTATTTGTATTTTTTCTCAATCCCCATTTGAAAGTATTTTCCTCATTTCCCTTAGGATCAAAGATGATCCCCTTGGCATATCCACCCCTATAATCTCTATGGAGGCCTTATTGAAGAAGAAAAAAACACTTCCCCTGCCCCTACTACCACAATAAAAATTCTTATTTTCCAATGTGAATCTACCATTTAGTCCAAATGGAGGGGATAACACAATTTTTTGTGTTGTATATTTATTTTTTCTTATCATACCATGCACCCAATCTCACTCCCCCTATTTGAGAAGAGTTGCATTGTGCCCTTGCATCCCTTTGACTTGAATGACTTCTAACAACAAAATACAGGATTTATTGGCTGCACTGACAATTGGGGTTTGAATTTGTTGAAAGATGACCTTTTTCCTCACTAGCCATATCTCCCAACAAATAAATTTTGTAATTTAAATTTATATTCTTATGAAAAATGGTTTATTCTAGAAGGATATTGAGTATCGTTTATGCCAAACTACAAACATTTCCCTCCAAGAGTTAGGAAAGGATACCTTATCCATAATTGCATTAAAATCATGCTTCTATACATGAAGTGAGTACAAAAATTCAAGTAAAAGATGATTTAGAGCGCATGGGATTCTTCTTTGACCACTACAAAATCACTCAATCTTGACCCATCTTCTAGGTTGATTTCTTTAACAATATTTTTTTTCCTTCTTCCTTTACTATGCTTATGAAAAAAGGTTGTATTTTTATCTTCGAACTATGACCACACACTTTTGTATTTGATCCTCCAATCCTCTTCCTCTTTTCTAAAAGATCGATGTAGTTTCTTATATAGATCCCTTTCCTCTAACAAGTTTTTATTCATTAATTCCCTTGTTTCCATTTCTCTTTCAAGGACTCCCAACTCACATTGAAGATTTTTCACTCTTGATTAGGATGAACATAGGATAACTTGACCCAACTTCTAAGTGCTTATTTAACTTCGCAAAGCTTACACTCCAAACTAAAAGATGTGGAACTTGATACAGGTTGATTCCAAGAAACTAAGATAACATCAAAGATCTCAGGGTTTTGAAGCCATAAAGGGTTGAAATGGAAGGAAATGGGACCAAAATTTTGAGTCAATTGAAAGGAAAGAAAAATAGGATTATGGTCTAAGATGATTGAATGGACAATATTAGAGGAGAGTATCTGATATCTCAAGAAAAAATCCCTATGCATTAGGAAATGATCTAGTTTGGCTGCTATAAACCCTAGTCCAACTCTTTTGTTGTTCGAAGTGTACTTCCCTTTAGCAGGTTTTACATCTATCAAATCCTAGTATTCTATGAGATCCTACATTCTCTCTCACATTGGGTCTTGCACTATATTGTCCCGTCTTTTTTCTTTGATTGAAAAAACTATATTAAAATCCCTAGCTACAATGATATTCCTGACTATTTCAACTTCTTTTTTTGCTTACAAAGATTCCCAACATCCTATTTTTCTATATAATGAACATGAATATAAGCATTAGAAAGGTGAAATGACATACCTAATGATTAGTGTGTCAATCAAGTCAGAATCCATTGTTGGGATCAATGAAAGAAGTCCAACACAATTTGGGAAGGATCTCAAAAGTTATATATCCCTCCTAATGCCCCGCTGACACTAATAATGATTTATTCACATAATTTCCAATGATTTCTACCAATATCTAAATATTTAGACTCCTCAAGATTCATCTCTTGGATGAGGACCACTATTGGTTTTTTATCCCTTATTAAGTCTTTGAGGGATTCTTCTTTTAATTTGTTGTCAAGTTATCTACAATTCCAGGAGACCACAATCATAATTTAATTAGGGGTGTTTTGGATCCACCTCCTCGAGTGTCCGGTGGGGGGCTAAGGCATTGGATTCCTATAGTCTTGATGTGTATCCCATGTCCCAAGAGAACTTTCAATATTTGTTTGATTCCTTCCTACCATCTTTAATGGTCTATCCTCTCCATTCTCGTTTTCATTGGGTTTTTGTTGCACATTTTTCCTAGTTAAAAAATCCACTTACCTAAGGGAGCATTTTCTTTGTAACATGATCAATTTCCTCTTTCCTATCTGAAACTACATCTTCTTCCATGGTTTGAAAAATTTTCACTAGGTTATCTATAAAGGTGAAGGGTTGAAATGATTATGGGGCGAGGATGGGGGAATAATGTTCCAAAAAATATATGCATGCTTCATCATAATACTATTCTTCCTCATTATGAAAAATCGTGTATCTATTTACTATGGTGGGTTGTCTTATAGAATTTACCCCAAGTTTGACTCTGGATTTATTCTAAGGGATTGTTGCATGAAGTTGACTAGATGTTTCATGCATTGTGCTTATCACAAATGATTGTTTTGAATATGAGGGGATTGATTGTTAGAATTCCCCCTGGGAATCTTTTGCTTACAAAGATTCACTTAAAATGGCCATACTTATGATAAATTTAACATTTAAGTGACATTTGTTCATAATCCATTTTTTGAACATGATTTCAGTTATCTAGTAAAAGGATAATGGATTATAGATTACCCTTTTCCAAATCCACCTCCAAATATATTTTATTACATACAAACATCCATGCCTTCGATTTTGATTTGTCAACATATTTTCCAAGAGTATTCCCAATGCTTGTAAGTGTGTCATCTCCCTAATAATGAAGAGACAAGTGAGGAAAATGCACCCATACTAGAACTACATAAGGGACATCCAACTCTGGTTCAAAATGAGGATTATAATGAATAAGGTACATTCCCTAGGTTCCAAAGAAGTATGGACCATTGTGAAAAATTAGATCTCAATCTTCTTTTAATTCAAAAAGGAAAGAATAGAAACCCCTGAAACATAAATAGATTTAACTTCCCCTTGATGAGAACCACCCAATTATTTTGAACCCAAATATCCATTGATCTATGGGAAGGCCATATACCCATGAATTTCCTCATTAAACTTTTTTATGAAAGAACTAGTGCTATATTCTTGGGAGAAACAGAAGGGAGAGTGACTTCAAGTAGCTTCTCAGGCTTTTTAACAAAGTAGGATGGGTGACATTTCATAGTTGATTTCCCCAAGGAGGAAACAAGTGACCAAAATATTTTTTCATCACATTCAAAATCAAGAGGATGAGGGAAGCCTCCTCTTGACATCAAGTCCATGGTTGGGTGTCCCAGACCAAGGAAGGTACAACAAAAACTAGGGTTTTAGGGGTAGGTGTAGTGTAGGAAGATACATGAAATCTAATTTTGCCCATATTTTAGGCCCTTCACTGATTCAGGTGGAGATCGGTGGCCTCCCACCTATTCCACTGGATCAACATACAGTTTCCATTTTGGAATTTGTTTTTACATTTTTTCGAGTCCCAAAATTCTAGAGCCATTTTGACGCCCTAAATGATGTTTTTTCAGTGTGGAAGCACCCAATATATTCCTATTGGAATCTATGGGGATATTTGGAATGCGTGCTCATCATCTACACCTTTATGATGAGCTATCAATCACCCCAAATGGAGATCTTATGCAAAATTTACGCCCTAGGGAAGTTGGCGTAGTTACTACCCCCATCAAGACCCACAAACCTTTTGGTGTTTCATCTTTCGTGGTTAGGGTTTTCTCATTTATGATTTATGTTAAAAATTCCTTGGGAGCCTCATTGTAATCATCTTCTTGTGAATTCATGTATACGTCACATCTCTTCTCAGAGATAAGCTACCACCATTCTAGTGAGTTCATTTCACTCTGTATTTTCTTTTACAGTCTCTGCATATTTCAATCTTTAATAGAAATTGAGTATTGTTGTATCTATGTGTTTCTATCTTATTTTTGTGTTTCATTTCATTCCCTCATAAATATGGATCAGTGGTATTAGATATAGACAAGGGGAAGTGGATCATTGATGCAGAACCGAGTGCCACAATTGCTACCACCAAGATCCAACCAAATGACGATAAGAGTCAAAGGAATGTGAGCACCTTTTTAACTCACAGAAGTGGGTGAAGGGTGCTTCACTACATTCCATTATTGATAGTGGAAGCCAAAAGAAACTTATCTCAGCAGACGTCATGAAGAAATTGGAGTTTTTGAAAACACCACATCCACAGTCGTACAAC
The DNA here is from genome assembly GCA_009831015.1 of Picea engelmannii. Taxonomy (NCBI): domain Eukaryota; kingdom Viridiplantae; phylum Streptophyta; class Pinopsida; order Pinales; family Pinaceae; genus Picea; species Picea engelmannii. The sequence goes on from ML777649.1 coordinate 233,296, forward strand.
ATCAGGGGGCTAATCCAAGCAAGAGATATTTGCGTCAACCAACAATGTTGCCTACCCTATGGCATCAAGCCCTTCAAGGATGAGGTATTGTGTGATGTTTCCCCACTTGAATTTTGTGATGTTATTTTAGTCCAGCCATATATGTGGAAACATCATGTTGTATATGAGTCTAGACCTCATAGTGTCATTGTTATTGTGAGAAGACAATTGTACAGGATCCCAAAGGTTTCTCCACCTACCCCAATTTATTTGGTCTTAGCTAAGTATTATGGGAAGGTCATCTCCCAGACTGGGAAATTTTTCCTCTTCATGATTTTCTCTCATAGTGAACAAAAGGTCATAGCCACATCCATGGCCTTTGCACAAGTCTCCTCTATGCAGCAGAAGAAAGTGGACAAGGCCATGGAAGAATATCAGGACATCTTCACCTCATCTACCAGGGTGCCTCTACACTGTCAAGTCAATCATTCAATTGAGCTAACTCATGGAACGTCTTTGCCTAATGGAATAGTGTATCGGTGCTATCCCCTATAAAATGAGGAAATCAAGCACCATATCCAAGACTTTCTCCAAAAAGGGCACATTCGACCAAGATCCTCACACTGTGGAAGCCCAATCGTGCTTGTACATAAGAAAGACGGGACCTGATGAATTTTCATTAATTACAGAGCTCTGAACAAAATCACAGTCAGGAATCAGTACCCAATTCCCCAAATTGATGACTTTCTCAACCAACTCAAGGGGGACAAGTATTTTAGTAAGATTGAGCTAAAGTCTGACTACCACCAGGTCCCCATAGAATAGAATAATGTATGGAAGACCACTTTCAATTCTAAAGAAGGTATTTTAGAGTGGTTGGTCATGCCCTTTGGCTTGATGAATTCCCTAGCCACCTTCATGAGGTTGATGGATAACATCTTGCGGCCCTTCACCAATTCCTTTGTGGTTGTATCTATGGATGACATACTCTTCTTCATCAAGAGTTGGTAAAAACACTTGCAACACATTCAATAGGCCATCCACACTAAGTGGCAACACAAGTTATATGCTAACTTAGAGAAATACTCCTTCGAAATGTACAAGGTCCAATACCTCAGATACTTTGTAGATGACCATGGTGTAATACCCCAAGACCGAGCCTTAGTTGAAATTGTAAATATGTTTTATAGGCTGGTGAGCCAGATGATTATAAGCTAGGAGGCTTATGTGATGATTAGGTCGGAGAGCCTAGATGCTAAAGGCTAGTGAGCCTATTTTTGTATATATAAACACTCATATCATTAATATAATACATCGTTGCATGTAGAACAACCATGATAAAAGAGAATGGGGACTAAACTCCACAAGGAAGGTAAAGGGAGGGTTTAAGAGGTTAGAAAAGGGGCTAAGCTAGAGGGCTTATCTCTAAGGCAATATTATATTATTATTCCTAAAGACTAAGGAAAGGATAAATATCATATTATCCTAAGTTATTATGTGAAGGGAAATGATCTACAAGTGGAGAGGAACGAGCTCCTGGAGGGCCATGTGTCAATCAGGGCGCATGCAGAGTTATATCTGGGGAAAATAGTATGTTTTCCCATCCTTACCCATTCACGAACTCACTCACTCATGCAATGATGGACCCCAACAGTCGAATCTCTCCATGCCTCATGCACACCTTCAGTAGTGATCATGTACATTTTCAATTATGCATAGCACACCTGTACTTTGCCTAAGCATGTATTGTGCCTTACCTGGATGTCATTGTTTCCAACATAGTTCCTTACCTAAGCGTAGTTGTTACCATTACATGTTCCATACCTGAACCTTGTTGTTTCCATCACCCATACCTATTTGACTTAAGAGCTGGAAAGAAGAAGCAGGTCGTCGGGCCTATGGATTGAAGAGGTGGGTTTTCAGACCCATGAGTAACTCTCTCCAAGCAAGAGAATTGTCGGGGAACTTATTTCTTGAGGGAGCCCAACTATAGCCACAGTGCTCGGAGACTTACTGTCTGTCATGTTTCTGAAGCCCTGGAAGGGAAGTGTGGCAGTCGAAGGACTGTTGAGAAGAGAAGGGGCACACTTCCTAGGGTGGGATAGGCATGTGGGGAATGAGAGGTTCTAGGTTGTTAGCGTGAGTTGGCTTATGGGACGAAATCCTTCATGTTGACTATGTCACTTCATGTTGCCTTAGCCTAGCCTAGGAATCCCTTTACCTAGGTGGAGTTTAGTCATAGCTCGGGGGTGATCCATTGATGATATTGATGAGCAGTGTGGTCTAATGGTAGGAGGATCATGGAAGGTCTGCACATAGTTGGTGATCTTCTATAAAAGATAAGTATCAATTGTGTATTCATTGCATGTTGTGTATTTATTCCTATCGTTATATTTATGGGTATTACCTGTGTATGTTGCATGTATATGTTTATTGTTATTTCCACATGAATATGTGTATTAGTAGAATGTAGTTGTTTTTTTAAAGCTATCTATATACAACTGAAATTATTGTAAGTTTTTAAGTGGCATGACTGAGTCTGGGTAGGCTAGGTATGTTACAATGTATTAAGTTTCACAAGAGTTTAAGGGTGGCATATCCTAGTTGGTCTAAGGCTGGGTGTGCTACAATCTAGTATCAAAGCTCTTGTTTTCAACACTGAGCTTGGATTGGTCCATGTAAGTGGATATTGAAGAAAAAGTTTCAGAGTTAGTTTTTGTCGAAATGGAAAAAAATTGAGTTTCAAAGTTTCCATGAGTGTCAAAAGGGCACTGAGAGCAAACCTTAGCAGTGTTTGAAATCTCAGGAGGTGCAGTAGTTCTGGAAACCAAAATGGTTGTAGGATTTGTTCGAGAAAGGTTTGAATATTTCACATCAGCCCTCAGATTTGGGAAAAGGAGCGTGGTGGTTAACACCCTTCAATTCCTTCAGACTTCGTTGCTTCAACAATTTTTAAGACTTTGACAAAAGGAGGTAAAATCCCCGAAGCTTCGAAGTCCCAGAGTGAATCTACATCATAGATCATTTGGGAGAAGGTGGGTCGTTGGATCCCCCAAGTGGTACGGTAGTTCGACACTCCAAGGAAATATGGTTGTGGTTGCGCGGAGTGGATTTTTCCCGAATTCCCAAAGTCTGGAACCAATCTAGACCATCCATTTTCAGAAACACATTTCTTCAAATTAGCAAGTGTTTGAAATTTTGGTGTTCAGAAATTCGGGGGTTGTCTAGTGATCGGCACCAAAAACGTCTAAATCTTGAAGCCCCGAAGTGTCAAAGTTCCAAAACTGTGGAGAAGAACAGTTCAGAGAGTTATCCACTTCGGTGTTCAGAAAAAATGCGGATTTGTGTTGAGGAAACCTCCGATGTCCCGGAGACCAGGAGCATTGGAGTGATGTGGCATGATGACATCACCTAGAGTGACGTGGACCTGTTTGGGAGTTTGAAAGTTTGGTGTTTGGGTGTTTTGATGTGTTCTGGTGTGAGATCCTCCAAAGTCCTGAAGTCTTAGAGCGTCAGAGTGACGTGACATGTTGACATCACCTAGGGTGACATGGACCCACTCTAAACATGTCATGTGTCATCTTGTTTCAGTATTTTCACAGGCCTTTTGCACTAATTAGAACTTAACACGTCTCACCTATATATTGGGGCACGTTTCATCTCTATATTTTTGACCCATAGCACCCCCTTGGTGCGTGATTGTTGATAATACTCTTGAAGTTAGGAGATTCGACATTCAGGGGAAATATTGTGTTGTGTTGTGAAATCCTCTGAAGTCTAGAGACCTTAAGCTCCTATCGACCGTTGATCCTAGCTAGGAGCTTGGACCGTTGATTCTTGAAAACTTTGAGGGTTTTCTAGCTCAGCATTTGGAGGAATTAAAGTATTGTGTTGTAAGATCCGTCGAAGCCCGGAGTACAAAAGTCTCAGAGCTTCGGAGTGACATGGCATGATGACATCACCTAGGGTGACATGGACCTACTTATGTGTGCCACATGTCAACTTGATTTGTGCCTTTTATAGACCTTATGTGCCAATTGGAACACGACACATGTCACTCATCTATTGGGACATGTGTCATCTCCATATTTTGACAAGAAACACCCCTAGTATGTAGTGCCAAGAAGACCCCGACAATTCAAAAATTCAGCGTTCGAGAGTTTTCATGTGCGAATTTTTAAAGATATATGAAGCGCGAAGCTGCGGAGAGCCTCTCCAGGAGTTCACCAGTTCAATGTTCAAGAGAAATAAGGTGTGATACAGAAATAAATCCTGAAGCTCCAAAGCAGTGGAGCCCCGAAGCTCCGAAGATGTACAGTGCAAGAATTTGCCAGTTCGATGTTTGGGAGAAATAAGGCGTGAGGTAGTAAGAGCCTATAAAGCCCAAAGTTTTGGATCCCCAAAGTCTTAAAGCTCTAGAAAAGTGCCTTTCAGTTAAGTGCTTGGTCACATCCCGTGGTCACGTGAGATTGGGGGCTGAAGAAAAAGGGCTAGTGCCCGAAAATCGTTTTCTTAAGGACAAATTTCTCAAATCCATAACTTTATGCTCAAGACTCAAAATTGAGGAACAGAGAAGTCATTGGAAATATCTTGGACAGTAGAATATAATTGTTCACCCAAAAAATTGAGATGAATAGTCAATTTCTCAGAAGGATAGAAGAAAGAATTCTGATGTATTGTGCAACCAAATTTGGGCATAGTTTCCTGAATTTGTTGAGTCAGTTAGCCTGACAAAGTTCTGTTGGTTGCACATTTTGCGGAGTTAACAACAAATAGATCAGATAAGGATCAGCACAGAGTGAAGAGTAATGGGAGATACATAGGAGTCCTACATCTAGGAAGATAAGATCATAGGGATGGATGTCCATATGGGTATTGAAGGAACAAACTCCAATGGACATGGAGAAGGAAAGGATGAAAACATGAATATGGTAGAGACCATTAAAAATTTGTAGAAATATGTCCAAAGTCAAAAATTTGATAATGAAAGGATTATGAAAGCCAAGGAGGATTAGGAGGACTTCAACATGAAGTTAATGCAGAGCCTGGATAGAATTGAAAATAAATTGGATAAGGAGAATGGCTCAAGCAAATTAGGAAGTCATAGGTCTCCTGATGAGAAAGGAAGATCAAGGAGTGTTAGCAGACATCACCATTGGTCCCCAAGGCATTCCAATAGGAGATCACATAGCATCTCAAGTCCATACCCTTTCAGGAAGCATCAGAAGAGCTCTGGGTTGGATGAGCTATGAGGAGAAATGAACAAAATAAAACCTCCTACATTTGATGGTAAGCATAAGAAGGATGAAGATGCAGAGACATGGCTTCTAGGCATGTGAAAGTATTTTCAATTGCATAATTATTCTTCACATGCAGAAGGAAGAATTGTTATCTATCAGCTCAAGGGAAAGGAATCCATGTGGTGGGATCATCTTTTGCAGGTTCAACACATTAAAGAGAAAATGTTACTTGGAAGGAATTCAAGAAGTATTTTGAAAAGAAATACTTGACTAATAGATGTTATGACAAGAAAATGAAAGAGTTCTTTGAACTCAAGCTTCGAAGTATGACCATCGATGAATATGAAAGAAGGTTTTTGGAACTATTGAAGTAGGTCTCCTTCATCAAGGATGAGATGGTTAATATTCAGAGGGATTTGAGTGGGATGCCATCCTTCATCGGTGACAAGGTACAATATGATGACCCCAAAACATTGGAGGATACCATAAGGCGAGCTAAATGCCTATATGATCAGCATAAAGGAAATTCAACTTTCCAAAAATATTGGGAATACAAGAAGAAGTTCAAGATGGAACAAAGGAAGAATGTAATATACCCGATATAAAAAGTATGCAAAACAGAAATAAAATGCTAGAAATGGCAGAATAACAGTAATATAACCAACATAATCTCCACAATAACATAGAAATGATATAAGAACAACAATAGAAATAGCACTTTGATTCGGAAAAGCAATGTTCACGGGCCTCTTCGAGGGGCAACCTCCATTCGAGTAGCGCTCTATTACAATAATCTCCAAGATAGGGTTTTCATACCCTCGACCCTTATTTATACTAAATATGTATATCAAGAGAAGCACCTAGAGGAAGATCCTTCTAGAAGCAGAAGCTTCTATTAGGTCTTCTTACATCCTCCTTATTGTATTTTATTGAAAGGCCTTATTAATATTGACCTTTATTACATCCGAATGTATTGATCTACCTATGTGTAGGTTAGGACCCTAACATGTTCGCCCCCTTAAAAACAACCTTGCCCTCAAGGCTTGATATGTGGAAACTGCTACAGAATGGTAGTTGGTTCCCAAGTGGCATCTGTTGGAGTTGTATCTTTCCACTGGACTAGCACTTCCTTGATGGTTATCTAACGCAGGCGATGCTCACGCTGGTCCAAAACTGCTTCTGGCTGTAGCCAAATGGATCCTTCTTCAACTAACTCGGGAAGGTTGGTTTGAATTTGGCACCTAGTTCCAATCACCTTCTTTAAGCATGAAACATGAAAAACAGGATGTAGCTTCGACTGACTAGGCAGAGCTAACTGATAGGTGACTTCTCCCACATGCTTGAGAACTGTATAAGGACCATAAAATTTGGGCGCTAGCTTCTAACAATGCTCGGCCTTGAGGGAAGTTTACTTGTATGGTTGCAGTCGTAGAAACCCCTGGTCCCCTTCTGCAAATTGGCGTTCAGAGCGACCTTGATCTGCTTGTTTCTTCATGTGATTCTGTGCCATGACCAAGTTCTCTTTAAGGGTACGAAGAATATCCTCTCGAACTGTAAGTGTTTGGTCAACCGCCTGGACCTTCGAGGTACCCAGTAAGTATGAGAGAACTGGAGGTGGCTTCTATCCATATACCGCTTCAAAAGGAGTCATGCATGTAGTTGTATGGTAGGAAGTGTTGTACCACCATTCAGCTAGGGGTAACCATTGAGCCCACTGATTTTGCTTTTCATAGGAAAAAAACCTCAGATATGTTTCCAAACACTTGTTGACAACTTTCGTTTGACCATCAGTCTGGGGATGATAAGTTGTGCAGAGATGCAATTGGGTGCCCTATATCTTAAATAGTTCTTGCCAAAAATTGCTTGTGAAAGTTGGGTCATGATCAGAAACAATAGAGTGTGGCATGCCATAAAGCTTGAAGACCTGGTCCATGAAAATTTGAGCCATTGTGGATGTAGTAAATGGGTGTTGAAGAGCGCAGAAATGAGCATACTTGGAAAGGAAATCCACAACCACCATTATGACTGATTTATTTTCCGATTTGGGTAAGTCGGTAATAAAGTCCATAGATATATCCTTCCAAATAGTAGGTGGAATCAGAAGCAGTTGTAGTGTGCCCAGAGATTTGACTATTTCTCCCTTGTTGCGTTGACACACCTCACATTTAGTGACAAAATTACGGATGTCATGTTTCATACCATCCAAGAAAAAAGAACGTTTGACCCTGTCATAGGTTTTGGTGAACCCGGAGTGCCCCACTGTGGGTGTAGCATGAATCTCAGAAAGTATCATGGATTTAATCTTTGATTGTTTTCTTAAATACAAACAGCCTTTGTATCGAAGCTCATCCTGGAGCCAAGAGTACCATGTAGGACCTGGAGCATTGGTCTGCAATTGCTGGATCAGATGCAAACTTTTGGGATCTTGTAGTCTTTCCTAGCGCACAGCTTGGAGCCAATCTAGTACAATGAAGGAAAGATAAAAAAATGGATCCTTCTTCTTCATATTTTTGGGACAGTGCATCTGCCACCACATTTTCTTTGCCCTTCTTGTAAATGATCTCATAATTATATCCAAAGAGCTTAGTCACCCATTTTTATTGCTCCGGGGAGGAAATGTGTTGTTCCAAAAAGTACTTGAGGCTTTGATGGTCTGTCTTAATTTGGAAATGTTGCCCCAAGAGATAAGGGCACCATAGATCAATGACATGCAGAATAACCAACATTTCCTTTTCATAAATGGGTTTTCCCAGATTCCTTTCAGATAGTTGCTTGCTGGTGAAGGCCAAAGGTCGACCCTCTTGCATAAGGACAACACCGATTCCTTTCCCTGAGGCATCACATTCCAACACATAGGTCTTTGTGAAATCAGGAAGGGCTAGAACCAAAGTGGTGCACATGGTCATCTTCAAGGTTTGAAAAGCTTGAGTAGCGGTTGGAGTCCAAGTGAAAGAGTTCTTTTTTAGGAGAGAAGTGAGAGGTGCTGCAATCTTTCCATAATTCTTAACAAAGTTGCGATAATACCCTGTTAAGCCCAGAAATCCACGCAAGATTTTGAGAGTCTTTGGGTGTGGCCAATCTTGCATAGCTTCAACCTTTTTCAAATCCACCTTGATGCCATCCTTGCCAACCAGATGACCCAAGTATTCTACTTCTGAGGCACCAAAATCACATTTAGACTGTTTCAGGAAAAGTTGGTGCTGAGAGAGTAGATGGAGAACTCGATCCACATGAATAAGATGGTTTGTCCAGGTTTTTCTATAGATGAGGATATCATCAAAGAAAACTAAGACAAAATGACGGAGAAAGGGACGAAAGACATGATTCATGAGGCTTTGGAAGGTGGAGGGGGAATTACACAAGCCAAAGGGCATGACCAAAAACTCATAGTGGCCCTCATGAGTTCGAAAGGTCATTTTGGGAATGTCTGCCTCTTTCATACGTATCTAGTGATACCCCAAGTGAAGATCAAGTTTAGTAAAGAATTGGGCACCACTCAATTCATCCAGGAGGTCATCAATGACAGGAATGGGAAATTTGTCTTTAATGGTCAGTTTGTTGAGGGCACGGAAGTCAGGACAGATTCTCCAAGAACCTTCTTTCTTCAGGACCATGACTATAGGAGAAGAGTAAGGGATCATAATAGGGCGGATAATGCCTGCATTAAGGAGTTCCTGGACCATTTTTTCAATTTCATTTTTTTGTGAAAAGGGGTGGCGATATGGACGGATATTGGGAGGAAGGCTTCCAGGTACAAGGGGAATGGAATGATCATGAACACCGCGGGAAGGGGGGATTCCTTGGGGAGTGGACAATATCATTTGATGTTTAGAAAGGAGGGCTTGGAGGTCTTGCGACACTGGGGGTGTCTCTATTCCTTGTATGGCATGGAGTTGGGCAATGACACCAGAATGACCTTTTTTGAGCAGCTTTTCCATGCGATGGGAACTAATGACCTCAGGTGAACCAACAACGATGCCTTGGAATTTATATTGGTGGCCTTCCTGGTCGAATTGCATGGTTAATGCCTTAAAATCCATGAGAATGGGACCCAGAGTTCTTAGCCAGTCTGCACCCAACATAATGTCACAACCACCCATGTTGATAGCAAACATATGGGATTTTAGGTGGTAGTCACCGATTTGGAGACGCACATTTTCAAAACGCCCTCCACATTTCATGGAACCACCATTGGCAATCATGATTTGGAAATTGTTGACAACATGGATGTAGCAATGAGTTTCTTGGGCAATGTGGTGATGAATAAAATTTTGGGTGCTTCCACTATCAACCAGAATGATGACCTTTCGATGCTTGATGTAACTGATTAACTTGAGGGTTTGGGGAGTGGAGAAGCCAATGAGAGCATTGAGGGAAATGACCGGTTCCACTTTGGGAGGGTCTGAGGGAGGGGTTATGTCAGTGATTTCAGGTGACTCAGACACAAGGGGAGGTTCAACATCCTCTTCCGAAATATCCTCAGAGATGGCCATAAAAATCTTTTGTTCCTTACACTTGTGGCCGGGGAAATATTTGTCATCACAATTATAACAAAGGCCTTTGAGTTGGCATTCATCCATTTCAACCCTGGTCAATTTTTGGATCTTTAATGGGGCCAAGGGAGTAGTGGGATTTACGGGTTTAGGGTGAGGGATAAAGGAGGGTTTTCAGTTTTGAGAGGATACAATCTGTTGTGCTTCTTTAGCTCTTTTAGTATCCTCCACCCAACTCGAGGGTCGAGCCATGAGGACATGGGCCCGAATCTCATCCTTGAGGCCACTGATAAAACACTCTTGAAAGAAAGCATCAGTCATGCCCTCTGTTCGAAAAGCCAGGCACTCAAAGGAAGCTATGAAGTCTTCTACTATTCCTGATTGTTTCAACTTTGTCAAATGACCCAAATGGTTGGTGTCCGTGTCAAAGTGTTCATAAAGCTCAGTCACAAATTGGGTCCAAGCAATATACCCTTGATGGCAAGTCTTTCTCCATTGCCACCATTGCCAACGTTCTTGATCTAGATGGAGAACACTATACCGGAGTTTGGCCAAGTCATCTGTAATGTTTTATAAAGAGAAATAATGTTCCATTTGGGTTACCCAACCAGTGGGGTTCGAGCCATCAAATTTGGTCACATCCACCCTCGAAAGGCATAGGTCACATTGAAAGTGATGGGGCTGAAAGGTATGGGAATGGGAGGAATGTTCACCTTCAGTCTTTGGAGGTACATCAGAGAAAGGGTCATTTGTAGGGATCTTCAGTTTGGTGCAGAGTGATGCAAAGACAAATTCAAGCTGGGTGGTCAGTTCTTGTTTGACTTCCTCCATTGAGGACTGCATGGTTTTATTTATGGTTGTATTGATGGATGTATCAATGGAGGCAATAGTAGCACTGAGTTGTTTCACTTCTTTTTGGGTCTCGAGGAAAGTAGATTGCAAGGTGTTGAAGCGAGCTTCCAGGTCTTGGCTACGGATATGGGCCATGAGGATGGGTGAACTGAAAAGGGGCGGGCGGGGTCAATTTTTTTTCCAAAAATGATATGGATGAATGTGATAAGGGCGAAGAGATGAATCCAATGGAATAGGTCTCAAATAATGGTGAAAAAATTTCCAGACTTTTTTTTTTTTTTTTTTTACACCTGCGGAGTTATACTCCGGTCTGAAGAATATTGCAGCGATGAAATCCCCAAATTCTTAACCAGAAATAAATGTGTATTTTCTTGGCAACCTGAAAACAATTGTGCGGTAATAGATCTTGTCTGTTTTAATTTGTTTATGTTTCTGTCCCCCCAATGGTTAGGTATTCAAGGGTTCTATGGACAAGGGTTTTCCATGTGCTATAGCTCTCTGATATACGTGTGGGGTCCAACAGTAGTACTCAACCCAATATCTCAGGGCACTAACTAAGGAGGATAGACTGTACCCTTAGTCGTACTACCCAACTACCCAGGTACTAGAGGGTATCTTCTCGAGTGTTTTTCTCGGTGGCACTATAGCAGTCAGGCGATCGATCGGTTTATCTAAAGAGGGATTCAGGAAATCTAGGTCGATCCATACACAGGTGTTGTCTAATGCGCTACCACTCGAAGGGGTACCAACAGGGGTTACAAGGGTGGCCAACATATGTGCGCTTAAGAACCACTTGTATTTCCTACGTGTATGAATCCCTCAACTGCGGGTTTATGCGCATAATGACAGATCTCTGCGGCTTAAATACGTCGGAATACATCTCTACCCTGAAAAAAAAATTCCCACAATTTCTGCCAAGGAAAGTGCTCTGATACCACTTGTAATATACCAGATATGAAAAGTATGCAGAACAAAAATAAAATGCTAGAAATGGAAGAATAACAGTAATACAACCAGCATAATCTCCACAATAACACAGAAATGATATAAGAACAACAACAGAAATAACACTTTGATTCAGAAAAGCAATGTTCACGGGCCTCTTCGAGGGGGAAACCTCTAGTCGAGCAGCGCTCTGTTACAATAATCTCCAAGATAGGGTTTTCATACCCTGGACCCTTATTTATACTAAATATGTCTATCAAGAGAAGCATCTAGAGGAAGATCCTTCTAGAAGCGGAAGCTTCTATTAGGTCTTCTTACATCCGCCTTATTCTATTTTATTGAAAGGCCTTATTAATATTGACCTTTATTACATTCGAATATATTGATCTACCTATGCGCAGGTTAGGACCCTAACAAAGAAAGGGAATAAGCCACCATTCTTCAGAAATAGTCCTCAAGGACAACTAGCTTCTAGAGATCCCATAACGATTGAGACAGGGGGGCAAAGGCCAAGGCAACCACCTATTCAATGTCGGGGTTGTAAAGGAGATCATATGTATAAAGATTTTCCTCACAAAGGTGAAAAAGTGAGAACTGTTCACAATGTACAACAAGATGAAATAGTGGAGGACATGGGCATAAGTGTACCAAGGATCTATGCAGCCCTGGACAACAAGAAAGCAAATTTTCAGTCACATATGATTGAAGTGGAAGGTATGATCAACAACCGAACCATTGCAATTTTAATTGATTCAGGAGATATTCATAGTTATATAGATCCTAATATGGTGGAAAGATTGCATTTTCCAAGAAGCAAGAATGAAAAATCTTGGTTGGTGAAATTGGCTACCAGAGCCAGAAGAAAAGTTAATGAGATGGTTAAGTCATGTCCTATGGACATGAATAGACTAAACACCATGGCATATTTGAACATCCCGCCCTTAGGTTCCTATGAATGTCTAATTGGGATGAATTGGTTGGACCAACATCATGCTATATTAGATTGTTATAATAAACCATTTACTTGTTGGGATGTGGAAGGGAACCTAAGGACAATGTAGGGAATTCCTAGGGTAGTAACTGTCAGAGAAATATCAACATTGTAGCTGAATAAGTGTTACAGAAAAGGTTGTCAAATATTTGCAGCCCATATGGAAGAAACACCTAAGGATAAGGTGTCAAATATTGAATATTATGCAGTCCTAAAGGAGTTTGAGGATGTATTTAAATAAATACCAAGACTACCCCCTAAAAGAGACATTGATTTCTCCATAAATCCGATGCCTGGAGAAACTCCAGTATCCAAGACTCCTTACATGATGAGTACACTAGAACTGAAGGAGTTACATATGCATCTTGAAGAGATTCTGATGAAGGGGTATATATGCCCAAGTGTGTCACTTTGGGGTGCCCCAGTTTTATTTGTGAATAAGAAGGATGGAACTTTAAGACTTTGCATGGACTTCAGACAGTTGAACAAGGTAACTGTGAAGAATAATTATCATTTTCCAAGGATCAATGACCTCTTTGATCAGTTGAAGAATGAAAAAATATTCTCAAAGATTTATCTCAGATCAGGTTATCATCAGGTAAGAATTAAATATGAATACATTGAAAAGATTGATTTCAGAACAAGGTACGGCCATTATGAATTCACATTGGTGCCATTTGGGTTATCAAATGCACCAATTGTCTTCATGTGTTTAATGAATGGTATTTTTAGAGAACACTTAGATAAGTTTGTCATTGTCTTTTTGGATGAAATTCTTATATATTCCAAGTCAGAAGAAGAGCATGAGAAGCACTTGAAGATGGTATTACAAGTATTAAGAGAGCACTAGTTGTATGCCAAATTGAGCAAGTGTTCATTTTTTCAGCACCAAATTCATTATTTGGGGTGTATCATATCTGAGGAAGGGATAATAGTGGATCCTGAAAAGATTGAGGCCATTAGAGGATGGTCAACACCTAAGAATGTGATAGAAGTCAAATCCCTCATGGGCCTTTCAGGATACTACAGAAGATTTATTGCAGGATTCTCAAAGATTGCACACTCGATCACTTCCTTGCAAAAGAAGGGAGTGAAATTTCAGTGGACAATGGATTGTGAAAAGAGTTTCCAACACTTGAAGAAATTATTAACCAGTGATCCAATTCTAAGGATTGTTGATCCAAATGTCATGGTATGCATTGATGCATGTAAAGAAGTACTTGGTGGAGTCCTTAGTCAAAATGGGTATGTTGTATGTTATGTATCAAGGAAGTTGTAGGAGCATGAAAGGAATTATGCCACTCATGATTTGGAGTTGGTATACATAGTGCATGCCTTGAAAAAATGGAGGCACTACCTCATGGGAAAAAGGTTTGAACTAAGGACAGATCATCATGGTCTGAAATATTTATTCTAACAACCAACTTTAAATTCCAGGCAGAGAAAGTGGTTGGAATTTCTCAGTGAATATGACTTTGATATAAAGAATATCAAAGGGAAAAAGAACATGGTGGCTGACGCACTCAGCAGAAGAGTGTATGATATGCACACTACATCCATCAACATGTACCAATCATATTTGAAGGTTAGAATATCAAAGGCTGCAAAATCAGATTTGCATTACATGGAATTAATGGAAAAATTACAGCAAGGTATTTTGCAGTGGAAAATTGAGGACTACAAGCTGGGAAATGATGAAATTCTCATGTACATAAGCAGAATTTATGTACCCAGTTCCCAAGAATTGAAAAATATTATATTGAGAGAAATGAATAACGTACCTTATGTTGGACACCAAGGGTATTAGAAAACAATTGCAGTTGTCAAGAGCCAATATTATTGTCCAGGCATGAAGAAAGAAAGTGTTGAGTAAATTGCCAAATGTTTGGAGTGTCAAAAGGTCAAGGATGAGCATAGACACCCAACTGGGTTGTTGCAGCCATTACCCCTCCTTGAGTGGAAATGGGAAGTGATGACAATGGACTTCATCACCAAACTGCCCATAACAAGCAAGCAACATGATTCTATCATGGTAGTGGTGGACAAGCTCACCAAAGCTACCCATTTCATTATAGTGAAGCTCACTCACAAAGTAAATAGCATTGTTGATATTTATATGAGGGAAATTGCTCGATTGCATGGTATACCCATGACAATTGTTTCTGATAGAGATCCAAAGTTTACATCAAATTTCTAGAAATGATTGTTTAAAGGATTTCAAACAAATTTGAATTTTACAACAACTTATCATCCAGAATTTGATGGGAAAATAGAGAGGGTGAATCAAGTGATTGAGGATATGTTGAGGATGTATGTGATGGATAAACCATCAAAATGAGAAGACTATCTACACTTCGTATATTTTTCTTACAACAATGGGTACCAAGCATCTCTAAAGATGAGTCTATTTGAGGCACTTTATGGAAGAAGGTGCAACACACTAGTAAGCTAGGACAACCCAACAAATAGAGCAGTGGTTGGGCGAGATTTACTTAGAGAAATGGAAGAGCATATGAAAAAAATAAAGCAGAATTTAAAGGTTGCTCAGGAAAGGTAG
Source organism: Picea engelmannii (assembly GCA_009831015.1). Lineage (NCBI taxonomy): Eukaryota > Viridiplantae > Streptophyta > Pinopsida > Pinales > Pinaceae > Picea > Picea engelmannii. The sequence continues at coordinate 248,353 of ML777649.1, forward strand.
AAAAGCTATGTTGATAAGGGCAGAATTCATAGGGAATTTAAAGTGGGTGATAATGTATTCTTGAAAGTGAAGTCCAACAGAAGTTCCATGAAGTTGGGAAATTGTTCAAAGTTGGCAGCTCGTTATTGTGGGCCATTTGAAATCCTAGAGAAGATTGGGCCCGTAGATTATATTCTTGCATCACCTGCATCAATGTCTATTCATAATGTATTCCATGTGTCATTTCTCAAAAAGTATATACTTGATGCTAATCATATTATTGATTGCAATGTGATTTAGGTGGAGCAAGAAGGTGATTTTCAAGTGCATCCAGTGTGCATACTAGACTAGAATATCAAGAAGATTCGGAATCGATCCATAGATCTAGTAAAGGTCCAATGGACCTGGTACGGTCCCCAGGATGCAAAATGGGAGCACGAGGATGCTATACGGGCATAATATCTGCATCTTTTTGAAGATTTTTGAAAATTTTGATAGTAATATTAAATAAAATGCTCTAAGGACAGTGCATAAATAAGGGGAGGGTAATGTAATACCCCAAGATCGAGCCCTAGTTGAAATTGTAAATATGTTTTATAGGCTGGTGAGCCAGATGATTATAAGCTAGGAGGCTTATGTGATGATTAGGCTGGAGAGCCTAGATGCTAAAGGCCAATGAGCCTATTTTTTTATATGTAAACACTCATATCATTAATATAATACATTGTTTCATGTAGACCAACCACGATAAAAGAGTATGGGGTAATAAACTCCACTAGGAAGGGAAAGGGAGGGGCTAAGAGCTTAGAAAAGGGGCTAATATAGAGGGCTTATCTCTAAGGGAATATTATATTATTATTCCTAAAGACTAAGGCAGGGATGAATCTCATATTATCCTAAGTTCTTATGTGAAGGGAAATGATCTACAAGTGGAGAGGAACGAGCTCCTGGAGGGCCATGTGTCAATCAAAGTGCATGTAGTTATATGTGGGGAAAATAATTTGTTTTCCCATCCTTCCCCATTCATGAATGCACTCACGCACGTAGTGATGGACCCCAACAGTTAAATCTCTCCATGCCTCATGCACACCTTCATCAATGATCCTGTAAATTTCATGTTATGTACAATGCACATGTACTTTGCTTGAGACCGTATTGTACCTTACCTGAATGTTGTTGTTTCCAACAAAGTTCCTTGCCTGAGTGTGGTTGTTGCCATTACCTATTCCATAACTGAACCTTGTTGATGCCATCACCCATACATGGTTGACTTAAGAGTTGGAAAGAAGAAGCAGGTTCTTAGGCCTGTGGATTAAAGAGGCGGGTTGTCAGGCCCATGAGCAACTCTATCCAGGTGAGAGTTGTTGGGGAAGTGATTTCCTAAGGGATCCTAGTTGTATCTACAGTGCTTAGAGACTTCCTGTCTAGCCTGTTGTTGAAGCCCTGAAAGGGAAGTGTGGCAGTCAAAGGACTATTGAGAAGAGAAGGGGCATACTTCCTGGGGTGGGACAGGCATGTGGGAAATGAGAGGTTGTGGGTTGTTAGTGTAAGTTGTCTCCTGGGTTGAAATCCTTCCTGTTGATTGTGTAACTTCCTATTGCCTCAACCTAGCCTAGGAATCCATTTACTTGGGTGGAATTTAGTCCCAACTCGGGGGTGACCCACTGCTGAGAGTGATGAGTAGCATGGTCTAAGGCTGGGAGGACCGTGGAAGGTCTACATGCAGTTGGTGGTATTCTATAAAAGATAAGTATCAATTGTGTGTTCATTGCATGTTGGGTATTTATTCTTGTCGTTATATTTATGGGTATTACCTATGTATGTTGCATGTATATATTTACTGTTATTTACACATGAATTTTTGTATTAGCAGAATGTAGTTGTTTGTGTTGTAATTTTTAAGTGGCATGACACAGTCTAGGTAGGATGGGTATGTTACAATGTATTAAGTTCTGCAATATTTTAAGGGTGGCATAGCCCAACAGGTCTAAGGTGGGGTTTATTACACATGGTGTGCATGTCGATACATCCAAGATCAGATTCATTCATTATTGGCCATCCCCAACAAGACTCACCGAGCTTCGGCGCTTCTTAGGCATCACCAGCTTATATCACAGATTCGTATTGGGGTTCTTGCATATCGCATGGACTCTCTGCCAAGTGACCAAGGGTGGTTGAAAAGTCAAATTTGTGTGGGGAAAATCATAGAAAAAATATTTTGATGGTTTTAAAAATTGCTTATGCTCAGCCTTGGTGCTCACCTTACCTGATCTGCAACAACCATTTGAGACTAATACCAATGCTTCAAATTATTCTATTGGTGTTTCTCTCAACACGGTCATCTAGTTTCATGTCATAGTGAGAAACTCTCATATTCATTTTGTAAGTACCCCACCTATGACAAAGAAATGTATTACATCATACAAGCCTGCCACTAATGGAAGAATTACATTCTAGGGAAGGAGAAAGTCATCCATACAAATCACAGGCCTCTGCAGTTCATGTAGACACAAAGAAAATTGCAGAATGAACACCATAAAAAGTGGCCCACATACTCACAATAGTTTCACCTCAACATTAATTATAAGAAAGGGAGCACCAATTGCATCACTAACTTCCCTAGTCGACCTCCAGTTGCATCACTAACCATGGTGCTCGACTCTTGGAGGCATGAGACCTCCAGGTGGTCCCAACTCTATGATAGTGATCCTAACTTCACTAGGACCTACCAGATGTTGGGAGTAGGAATGGTCGTTTCCAAATTCCATCTTCAGGATGGATTTTTATTTCATCCAGGTCATCTCTACATTCCTTCAAGCGAGCATGCAAAGCTAATTTGGGAAGCCCACTACAGTCAAGTGGCAAGACATTTTGGCGTGGAGAAGAATGTAAAATAAAATAAAAAAACTGTATCAAACCAAGTCCCAATATATAAGTATCAAACTTTTGATACCACAACCTTGGAGTTTGTTTTAATCCATAGAGGTATTTTTTTAGCTTGCAAACCAACTCTTTATTTTTCTTCACTACAAAACCTTCTGGATGTTTCATGTAGATTTCTTCTTCAATATCCCCATGTAGGGATTTTTTATTCACATCCATGTTCTCTACTTCAATATCAAAATCAACAACAATAGACAAAAGAAATCTAATAGAAGATAATTTCGCAACAAGAGAAAAAAAATTCGCCGAAATTAATTCCCTCTACTTGGGAATATCCCTTTTCTACTAAAAAAGCTTTGTGCTTCTCCACTTTACCTTTTGTATTCATATTCTTCTTAAACACCCATTACCAATGAATTTTGTTCCAATTGGAAACTCAACTAGATCCCAAGCCTCATTCTTATCCAAGGTATCATTTCTTCAACCATGGCCTTCTTTCCCAAGTTTACTATCCTCTAAATCCACTAATCTATCTTGAAGATGAATCCATATAAGGATTCAAAACATCGATAAAAATGAACTCCAATGTGAATAATCCATAAGACAACTCTAAAAAATCACACCACAAGAACCTAAAAACAATTTTTGGATCATCATCAATAATAGATAAAGAAAACTAAAATGAAAATTAGGTGGAGTATACCTTTCTAGTTCCCTTATTTTTCGAACTATTATCCTCAAAGATAGAGTATGAAGTTCTTCTTCTTCTTATTCATCTTCTTCTATGGATTCAGATTATTCATCCTCTAACTCAAACTCTATTATCTGTGTTTATTTTTTCCTTCGTAGGACTTCCTATTTGGCAACATATTTAACCTCTCTAAAAACAGCATATTGACTGTAAATAGTCTTCTTTGTTACGAGGTTCCAAAGTGTATAACCTTTTATACCATATTTATAACCAATAGAGATACATTTTTCATCTTTGTTATCCATATTACTCCTATTTTCCTTTGGAAAATGTATAAAAGCATCATAACCAAAAACTTTGAGATGTTTAAGAGAGGGTTTTTTACTAGTCCATGCCTCACGTAGAGTTTTGTCAATCAATGTTGATGAGGGTGATCAATTTTCCAAGTAATATTTAGTATCCACTACCTTTTTCATGTAATTATATCCTAACTCAGAACCACTAAACATGCTCCTCACCTTCTCCATCAACGTCCTATTCATTCTTTCACTAACCCCATTCTTTTGAGGTGTGTATGGAGTATTCTTTGGACTTTCTATTCCACACTTATTATAGAATTCTTTGAATTAAATTCCATAGAACTTGTTATGCACCGAATAACCAAAATAGTATAGAGAGAGAGAGAGAGAGAGAGAGAGAGAGAGAGAGAGAGAGAGAGAGAGAGAGAGATAACTCCATGTCTTGATTAAGAGAGAAGAATAAATTTGAAGCCTCTTCAAGGGGGAAACCTTATTTTACAATAGAAAAAATGTACTAGATGAGATGATCCTAAAACTATGTCTCCTTGGTATATGTAAGAGACAAATGATACAATTACAATTAAAAGGTCTAACTGACAATACTAATATAGCAATATAAATGTAAAATCCTTCTTTTGAACATCTAGTGAGAAAAATTGTGTGATTACACCATGGGTTCCTTTTTGAGTAATTTTGTCATGCTATTATAGATGATCACTTTAGAGGGTTTCCCTTGGATACTTTTGATTTCAATTTCCTTTCCTTTTGAGGAAAATCTCTTGAAAATTTCCTAAAAATTAAGATACATTGTTCCCCATGAATGTAACCATTGGATCCCTAATACAACATCAACACCATCCATTTGGATTGCAATCACAGGACTATCCAATAAATACTCACCCATATTGAGCTTAATATTATGGAACTTCCCTAAACAATTTATGGTACCTCCATATGCAATCATTACTTAAAACTATGGTGTTGGAAATACAAAGTAGTTGAGAAGTTTCGCTAATTTTCAATTAATGAAGTTATGGGTACTACCATAATCAATCAACATTGTTACCTTTTTATTTTTTATATACCCTTCTATATTGAGGTTTTTTGGAGTACTAATGTCAACCAATGCATGACAATATATGGTTGAATTAGTCTCTTCTATTTCTAGGTCTTCCAATGGTTTTGATTCTTGATCTTCTTCCTATTCATAGTCTATGTAGGATAATGTATTCTCACTGAATTTACGCCCCTTAATATACTTGTTATAACGGTTGAAACATACTCCCTTTTATTTTATTTCATCCATTTTCTTAGGTTTCAACCTCTTAGGTTGAGTAAGGTTAGATGAGGGGGCATGGTACTCTCTATAATTGTTATTGGCCACTCTTCTAGTAACCATATTTTTACCTTCAACTTTCCTTGCCACACTAAAAGCATGCTCTAGGGATTTGGGTTTGAAGAGACAAACCTCATGTTGAATGATCCTATGGAATGTTCTTTACCCTGAGACTTAGTTTTTGGAATTTACAAATGTACTCTGTAATTAGACCTCTTTGTTAAATATTTATCAATTTTCTAAAGAATGTATGTATTGTTATATCTCGATAATGTGATATCAATTCATCCTTAAAGATGGACCAAGAGTCAATAGAATCCTTTTTTTAATCACTAATCCATTGATACTAGACAAATTGATCATTTTCTAAATACAAGGAGTCAAAAGTTACCTTTTGTAATGTTGTCACTTGGTGTAGATAAAAGAATTGCTCCATCTAGAATATGCATGTTATAGAATTTTACCATTAAACTTCCTCATATCAATCTTAGGAATTAAGTAGTTCCTTAGTGCCAAGTTGAACCCCCAATGATGTAGATATTGGAATGATGAATGATCATGATTCTAAGATTCAATATCTTTTCTCCCCAATCATTTTGGAATATTCCACATATGTGACTAAGGTTCAACACAATTGTTATCCTAATTTTCATGATTTCCTTGCATCTTGATATCCCCATTAGGTAATCTCTCATCTAGGGTATGTAAGATGAAATTTTGTAATTGTTCCATCCTTCAATCCATAAAATTTTCCATTTTATCTTCCATTTCCCTTTTAAATATTTCCTAGGATTGTAAGAAATCCACAAGTTTCAAAACACTAACGCTCATTTAATCAACTTGGTTTTTTAATTGGAATAACTTATTTTCGAAATCTTCACTTTCTTCAGATGTCATGTGTGAGTTTTATGAAGGTTCACCGGGAGTAGAAATTCTTCCATAACCCCTTTCCATTTGAAAAAATAATAATACTCTTATTTTTCTCCTTAGCACAATTTTTAAATCACTACAAAAATTTCTTCCAATCAAAACTTATGCCAATTGTAAGTCATGTACCTTTAAAACCCAATTGGAAGATTGTCTTGTTGATTGACCTTTTTCTTGTTGCACCTTTGAAATTGTATCCCTTCTGAGTCTGAAATTTTGGTCTATGGCCCTCTGTTTTTTTCTCTATAATTCCATAGGTATGACCAAAATTTGATGTGCCAAGTAAAATTTATGGTAACTTTACCAAAACTTGTTGATTTTTTACCTTTTCTAGAGAGTGAATTTGTACAAAATACCACATGTCTAATATTTCAGATATGTTTCTAAACTTTTTACTTAAAATAATATGATCTATATTTTTTTCCAAATAAACTTGCAACACTCAATTTGGACTTTCCTATCTCTATATATTATAGTTCTACCAAGAACACTTGTTTGGGACTAAATTTAGGACTAGTGAAAAACCCTAGTTTCCATAGCCTAAATTTCCAAAAATATATCATATAATAACCTAGAATTTATACCACAAGTACTTTGACATGTCTCCCCATATTTTTGAAAATATTAAAGTCTAAAACTTCACCTAAAAAATGTTAAAGTGAAAACCCCAATATAACTTGTTTGACACTAATTTCAAGATTAGTAAAAAACTCTAACTTCCACAACCTATATCTCAAAAATTATAATGATACAAAACCTAAAACATTTACCATAAGTACTTCGATATGTCTCCTTAGGATCTTAAAAATTTCATAGTTTAAAACTTATTTGAAAAAATGTATAATGAAAATTCCAAGATGCCCTGTTTAAAGGGGTAAAACCCTAGGATCATAAGCTCTGATACAAAATGTTATGCACCAAACAACAAAAATAGTAGAGAGAGAGAGAGAGAGAGAGAGAGAGAGAGAGAGAGAGAGAGAAGTAACCCCATGCCTTTATAAAGATATAATAATTAATGTGAAGCCTCTTTGATGGGGTGACCTCTTTTTACAATAGAACAAATGTACCAGATGAGATGATCCTAAAACTAGGTATCCTTGGTATATATGTAGGAGACCAACCCTACAATTATAATTAAAGGGTATAGTTGAAAATACTAATATAACAATAGAAATATAACAACTCAATATCTAGGGCTATATATGGGGCTTTATTATTAACATGAGGCTTTTTCTATGGCTTAACAAAACTCTCCACTATTATTTGTCCTTAACATTCGAAATAAATCCATCTGTTCCTTGAGAAATCGTCTATGAATGAAATATGATACACATATTTACCTAATTATGGAACAAGAATAGGTCCAAACACATCACTATGTATCATCTCTAAGATTCCCTTTTCTCTCATAGCACTAACTGAGAATCTGACCAGATTTTGTTTACCATATATACAATATTCACAAAAACTGAAATCTAGTGTGCAATAAGAAATACCTCCAAACATACCTTTACCATTTAATTCTCAAAGGCCTTTCTCTTGAATATGTCATATTCTTTGATGCCATAACATTTTCTTTCCTCCAAATATAGTAGGGGTTCTATATTCTTCATTTCCACCTTCAAGAACAACAAAACTATTGTACCATTATTGATAGTTCTTCTCAATAGCTTGTATAGAGTTCCATTCCAAACTTCCCTCATCAAAACCATTTCTTGTCGAACCATTTTCTAGGTTTCCTTTTCAAACACAGTCTCTACACCTTTATCACTCATATTACTTATGAATATCAAGTTTCTAGTTAGCTCTAGAATGTGACAAACTCCAGGGAGTGTTCTAATCTTTCCATCCTTGAGTATCAACTTAACTCTTACATGTCCTGTGATTCTGGATATTGAGTCATCTCCTAAGAAAAGATCACCCCCATTATACTTTTCATATTCATAAAACCACTCCCTATGAGCATTCATATGAAAAGAAGAACCTGAGTCTATTAACTACACATTTGTTCTATGACTATGCATGGTTTCTTCCTCATTTATTTTGATAGCAAGGATGCAACCACATCATTAAAATTTAATGTGGTTACATTACTCTCAATATCTACAACCAAACTGTCCCATGAATATGGAAAATAACATAGTAAACTATTGCACTTATCTTCATTATAAATTTTAATATCGACATACAACAACTAACTTACCATAGTGTTAAAGGCATTTAGATTCTATATGTTGAGTCTCAATCATGCATCCTTATAAGGTACAACTTATTTCTAAGGAAAAAAAATTTACCAGGGACTTAGATGGATACAGAGTCCCTAAATTAATCCATAACACCTTGGTTGTAGCTTCTCCCAAGACATTCAGTGACATTGAATATGAAAGACACAAACAGATTGTGTTATTTTCCTTCCTATCCAACTTCATCCATTCTATCGCCACCATACCCATAGGTGTAGCATCGGGATCTACAGTGACCCACTATTACTTGTATACAAGAAGGTCCTCCATCTTAAGCTTCCATAGCTCAAAGCTTTGACCATTAAATTTCTCGATCTCAATTTTAGAACTACTCGCCATTCTCTTTCAACACAAGAATGAACATTGCAATCTCCCACTGAAACTATGTTTATCACAGACCCGAGATAAATTTCTCTATAAAAAATGATCCAAAGCCTTAGCAACAAAGGTGCCCCCTTGAAACCAATAGCCTAGATCTAATACCAATTGTATGTTTTAAACCTTTGAAGTGAAACAATGCATACATATTATTAAGAAAAATAAAAATAACAAAAATGGAAAACACATAGTGCATGGAGATTTACCTTGAAACGCTTAACTGGGAAAACCAACAAACCTTAGAGCCACACCTTTGTCTTTTTCATTATATTAAATTCATTGTTCACAACATAATATATAGATATTCTACAGCATCCAAAACCCTAATTTGTCAACCTGGATTATATTACAACCCTAATTCCTTAACCAAAATTAGATTACAATGGGAAAAAAACCATTGGCTAAAAAACACAAAACATGCCACAAAAAGAGAACCAAAAATAACCCAAAAAAATTGGTTAGAGGCTATGCCTAAGAATCCTAGATACCCCCCCCCCCACCTCCTAAGAATACCTAGACCAATTCTAGCTTGATCCAAAGCTAAATTACCACCTACTTTGCCTCTCAAGTCGAATAGCATGAAACAAAATTTAAAAAAAAAAATTAGAAAAAAAAAAAAAATAGGAGACCCGGGATAATTTACCTTGCTTGTTGTGGCTCAACTTATATGCCACCTTGTTCACTAGGTCTCCCATCAAAATTCACACCTCTTGGCTTCCTTCCATCATTCCCTGATCCAGGAAATCCCCTAATAAATCGCTAAGATCTACAACTTTCCCACATCCTCCTCAATGCCATCATCTCCTAGCACCTGACCATCATATCAAAAATCCTCCAAGACATGATTGTACTCAGCTTGGATAAGCTCCACACCTTCTATTCACTTGAAGTAAATGCCTCCAACTTCAAGATGAATTTCCTCCATAGTGCCAAGTCGGTTAACGACTGAATGACACATGGGGGGTGTCAAGGCCCCAATTGTAACCACCCCATCCAGTGGTCGTATTTAACAATATTAAAAATTATATATATCATTTGTTTTCTAAAGTTATGTTTTTTCATCTAGTTACGTATTATTAATTAATTTACAATGCCATACATTTTTAATAAAATGTAAAATATTGTTTTTAAACATTTTTTTAGCTTTACTTCAATACGTCATTAATAGTTGTAGCTAAATAACACTACTTTTAAACATTTAGCAAAAAACATACATTTGTGATTTAGATGTAATGAAAAGAATACATAATTTGGAAGTTTTTTGTTTCAAACGCTATGTCAAACAAGGGTTGCATGGCAACGCAGTCCCTGCTTAGTTGGGAAATACATGTTGAACAATGAAACTTAATATAACTAAATGCACAAGTAATGAATATTTTTTGTCAAAAGATAATAATTGAGGGTTGTTTGTTATTCAAAATGTATAATGAACTGTAAGCTGAATGGAACTATAATATTGATAAATATAATAATAAATAATATATTAAATAATACATATAATATAAATATAATAATGCATAATAATAAATACATGGTACAACTTTTTATATTTAGATGTGGTGATTGGTGAAATTCATTGATTATGTAATTAATTTTACATATTGAAAGACATGAAGGGAGCAATAACACTTCAATTCTATCAACCAATTAGAAATGATAAACACAAATATTTTTACTATATCCAAAAATATATATTTGTTTTCCTATGTTAAACATTACATTGCATACACATATTTATGGTAAAAGGAAAATTTATGTCACATCAAAAGAAAACTCATTGTTATAGTCCCATGGCAGGGACTAATAAAGCATTTGTATGGCTACAATTGAAAATAAATAAATAATAATAACAATAATTTTTATATATTTTAATAATAAAAGATAAGAAAATAAATAAAAAGAAAAATGTTAAAATAAATAAAATGAAAAATTAAATTTGGGAATGAAAGAAAAAAAAAATCATGTTAAAACATTTATCTAGAAAGAAAAGAAAATTAAAAAAAAAAATGATGATTTCAAATTTTATAAACAAAAAAACAAAATTTTTTTTAAGGTGTGAGTCTAGGATCGCCCCTCCTCCTATTCTCCCTACCTTTTTGGATCGCCCTTCCCCCAATCTCACTCTCTCCCCTTCCATCAACACCCATGACTATTGTAGGTGTTAAGAGAGGAGAGGGAGTTGATGCCCCCACTCCACTTGACGCCCCTAGTTGTCACTCCCTTGCCCCACTTCCATGTGATGCCCCTAGTTGTCTCTCCCTCCCCCCATGCCTAAGACTATAATAGGCGTTGAGGGGAGCAGAGGAAGGGGGGCCAAGGGAGGGGTGATTTTGGGAGTTATCCCTCATTTTTTTTTAAATCAATATTTTATTAATTGTTTTTATATTTCTTAGTTTTTTTCTTTTATTAAAAAAATAACTTTAATGCTAATTAATTGTGTTGTGTTTTCTTTTTAATTTCATGTGTTTTTTTTTTCTAATTTTAAATCATAAATTTTTAAAGATTTTTTTCAATTTTTATTTGTATTTCAAATTGTTCCCATTTTATTTATTGTTTTGCTTCTTTGTCATTGTTTTTTTTCAAAAAAAAAAATTATAAATATTTTAAAATGGTAATACTTTATTTTATTTTTTAATTTGTTTTTACTCACTTACAATTTTTTTTCATTTAATTTTTTTTTTATGTTATCAGTTTTGTTGCAATGGAATTTTATGCTATTATTTTTGTTGCATTGGTATAAGTTCTTAAGGATCATGTTTCAAAACTATTTCAGTTTTAAGTTTGGAAAAAAAAGGTGTTATTGTTAGCATTATTTTTAATTTGGAAGTTGATTTTAAGTTTTGGTTCCAACAATACCAATTGTTAAGGCTATGGATTCAAATAAGTTGTAATTTAACTTTAAAAAAAGTTTGCTCTTGGTAGCACCAATCTTTTATTCAAGTGTTGATTTTAAGGTTTTTGTTGGCAACGATATGGGTTTTTAGGGCCATGGTTGAAAAATGTTGTAATTTTAAACTAAGAAAAAAAGGTGATTATAGTAGCACTACTTTTTTTATTTGGGGGTTGATTTTGGTGTTTTTGACACAAAAATATGGGTTCTAAGGGGTATAGTTCTCATTTTGAGGTCACATTTTTTTTAACTAAAACTATGGAAATCTTATTTATAAAAAGGAGGTTGTAGCAGAGCTAAACAATGCTAGTACATCCATCTGAAATATTCTGAAATTAAACAAGTAGAGTGGATCCAAAACAAAATTACATAGCTTCATTATGTATGTTGGAAAAAATTCCTATTGACTACTATCATTGTAAATTCTATAGGAAATGCCTAATATATATAGCCTTAAAAAATATAATAGACTGTTTAGAAAATATTGTGGTTAATGGCTTCTTTCAGTCCCTAGTTGGGTTGCCCTGGTTCACGTTCACCTATCTCCATGGCTTCAAAGAGTTGTTAAAACTTGTTAAACCATGACCTCCTCTCTGACTTCTCTTTGTCCATAATTGAATAATTCCATTTTATATGAGGCCCCTAAGACGACAGCCTAACTGAACTTAACAACCATGTCTCTCAACATAACACATTCTACTTCAACATTGTCAACTTGTTACTTTAATTAGGCCAACATTCCCATAATGGAAGCAACTTGAGAAACTACTTGTTGTTCATTTTCATGTACCTTGATTGTAATATACCAAATGGAAGATTTGGTGCCTTGTATCATTTCTTCATGATCCTGTAAAATCCTCCTCATTTATTGTTGTTTTGGGTAATCCATATTTCCAACTACAAAATCAAGAGACGTATGTGGAACAGAACTCTGGTACCAAATGAAAGGGCATAGAAGTAATCAAAGGCCCAAATTATCCTCTAAGAAAATTAAAATATTCACAAGGAGAAAAAACTAGAAACCATGATACCCAACCCACTTTGGAAGAAGAAGAGGATCGAAATTCAAATATTTGCTCATATTCCAAGTATTATAGAAGGGACACAACCAACTCCAAATAGTTTCAACACCAAAACACAAAGAGAACCATACACATTGGACCTGAATGAAATTAAACCCATAGATAATAAACAGAGTGAAAGCAATTGAATTCACCAACCTGGAAACAAATCCACACCTCAAGAGAGTAGAAGGACAATCCCAACATCTAGAGATGAGGAGAGGAATAGTCCCATGATCCATATTAATATTCCCATAGAAATTTTCCATTATCTCGCCTTCATCAAGATATAAAACAAAGACATATTCAAAACCCAAATTTCACATTAGGGTTAGAATGTGCAAAGAGAATACAAGTATCATTGCATTTATGGTCAAGCTTGGGAAGTAGAGATTCCTCATGAATGGCATGTGTATCAATAAGTAGGTGGTAATTTCCATTTGGTGTATTAATTTCTTAAGGTATGGATTGATGCAATAATTTTCAATTATCCCTTATAACCCAAAATTTTAACCATGTGCCTTCATTTGCAAGAGTGTCGACTTCATATTTTTTCTCTCTTAAGACTTGAATTTTTTATATTTTTGAAACCTTGATACATCCTGCGAGATCTTGTTCAAGATTGATTTTATTTTATGGTTGGAAGGTTGTGAAGTTTTGTACATTTCCTATATAAGTACCTTGGAATATCCTAGCACAATGATAGAGGTGATATCATGATCTAGTGTTACTCTCGGTCCTTGCAACAATGTGTAGGCATCTACGTAGTTATTAGTGGATATTTTGAGATCCCAAGCATAGAACAATTATTATTCTCCTCCAAGATCATAGAATAACCCCCCGCACTTGTCACCCCTAGGTCACAATTATTTTTAAGTTGGTAACTATGTTGTGTTTATCTTATGTGGGTGAGAGATGAGCTCAATGACATACCCTGAGCTCTTTCCCAATGAGTTTGGGGAAGTAGTTTGTAGGAAATCTTTCACTACTACATATGGGCGGATTATTCTGCGAAAATTTTCCATGCTTCCACTAGTTTCATCTTTTTTTTAAATATGGCAGGATTTTCGTTGATATTGCCACGAAAGTTCATCGCAATATCCACGAAAATATTTTTTAAATCTAGTCAGGCTTTTCGTCGCAATAGCGACAAACTTTCGTGGCAATATCGACGAAGATTTTTCCTATCTCATTGGTCGGTGTTAACAGCTAGTTGACTATTTGATCTATATATACGTGACTTCAAGAGACTTTGCGACACAATTGCTATAGTTGCGACATTGTTCTTGGCTTTTGTTTTAGCTGTTTATTTTTTCCGTCACCCACCGGTTGAACAAATCCAATTCTCGATCTACATAGTTTGGATTTTGAACTTGCAAGGCTAGTATGTTATTTTTTATTGATGTAGTCATTTAACTTGTAAATTTTTGTTCAAATGTCCAAATTTCATTTAGCTTGTTTTTTCCTTGATAATATATTATAATATGTGTAGTACCATATTTCATGTCTTTGGTTTTTGGATCTAGTTAATATACTCTATGGAAAAAGGTATGTGGATTCCATAATATTCTAGGTTTATGGAATCCACATAACATTTTCCCTTCAATTGTAGTTATAATCTCTCTCTCTCTTTTCATTGATAAAGATATGGAATTACTCTTGAAACTCAACCCTGATCAGTGAAATGATAGTAATTGATTATCATTTTCTTCTCTCTTTTATTTTTAAGACCTAACAAAAAAACACCAACAAAGCTTGATTGAAGCTTTGATACCACTTGTTACATCCCTAGTACCCAAAAGGGATCACACTTGCATAAATTGAAAATAATATAACAGTGACAATAATGGTTGGGATATTTGCACTCCTAATGGTTGGCCAACACTTACTAATTCAATTAAATGAAAGAAGAAATCTCCATGAATAAAATATTGAAGTTGATTGTTATATTGATAAATGATAGTTATGGTATATATAAGATAGGTAGGAAACTCATGTTTATAACAACAAGGGTAATAGCTGCAATATATTGTAACATTTCCCTCTTCCACATAAATTCTTTGCTATCCTCAGCATTTCCCTCTTTCGCATATGTATTAAGAGAAATATTAATAACATTTCCCTCTTCCGCATAAATTCTTTGCTATCCTCAACATATTGTAATAAATAATGGGTAGGTTGGCAGTAGTGACAAGATAGTCTGTTGATATATATTACATATAATTATTAATGTACGAGAGATCATCCACTATTTAAGCAGGAAAAACAAAACCCAAGACTAAATATTGTGGTTGACGTGATCAGGTATGTACATTTTGCAAAACAAAGTACAAGAATTTCCATTATTTAAGCATGCAAAACAAAACCCGAGGCTAAACGTTGTGGTTGACATGATCGGGTGTGTACATCTAGACGATGGAGAAAGTGCAGTCATAAACTCATTAAGAGATGAAATAAAGTCTCAAAATCCAAAGTGTATTCTAACATTTACTACACATATAATGCCGGTAACATCAATCATTATTTTTACTTTTAATTAATACGTGGCTATTTGTGGATTTTTTAAAAAACAAATAATTTAATTTATTTAGTTTTGTGGTTAATTGTCACCTCCAACTAGGGGAAATTAGTCACTTCAGAGTTTTTGACCAATCAAAAAATAGAATTTTGAATATTTAAAAATAAAAATATATATCTATTTATATATAAAATTCTCATTAATAAATATTTATTGAAAAATATTATAAAACATTGTTAAAATTTTTGTAAATTTACAAAACTCAAAATGATTTTGACTTGCAATAGATTGATATATTCCCTTCTTTAGAAGGGACTAAGAAGATACGTAAACACTAACCCTAAACTTATGTTAGGTATATATGTCGCTATTATATAAAGAAAACATTTGTACGCATATGACCTTATTATAAAGATGTTATCTATGTCGTCATGATGTTGATCCTCTATACATATGATCACCTTATTATAAAGAAGTTGACCTTATTATAAAGATGTAGGTCACTATAAATAAACATTTCATAATCGAAAGGAGTAGCTAAAATATAAAAAATTGACAACTTAATGTTTGGTATGGTGTAGGTAAGACAATTACTTGTCAAGACAAGGATTTGTCACAATGAACGAAAATGACAGGAATCTTGCTCAGTTAAAAGCGGCATTAGAGGCGAGGGGCAATGGAAAATTTTATTTCCCTTGCTATGATTGAGGAGGCTTGCAAAATAGAAGACTTTTAATAACAACATCCCAAATACATTGTAGGGAGAAGGGGAACGCCGAAGGGGGTTATGAATATCGTCCCTTGGTAAGAGGATTCAATATTTAATGTATTCTCTGTAATAATCAGTATGTCATGAATTTTAGTAATATTTCTTATCGGGATTTTTATATTTTCTATACACACTAACTTTTCTATGTTGTTTTTAAATATATAGACGATGCCCTCAAAGTGTCGACCTCCAGAGAGTTATTTGCCAAGTACTAGTAGAAATACTACTTTACAGGGAGATGAACTTCGAGATTAGAATATTGAAGTTGTTGATCAAGTTATTAATGATGATATGGATGGAGATAACATTAGTTATTCAAATCAGGAAGATGAGATACATATATTGATCCAAGACACATTTTCTCCAATGGATGAGGACAACCAGGATGATAGTCATGATGTTGATCCTCTACTCTAGAAGTCATGTCAACCTCTTTATGAAGGCTCAACAACAAATATTTTATCTACTATATTGTTGTTGGTGAACCTGAAGGTTTTGAATGGTTTATCAAACACATGTCTCACACAGATACTAAGGTATTTAATTTGTTAATTATTT
>ML777649.1:271735-291589 GCA_009831015.1 Picea engelmannii
CATAAATATTAGGAGGTGATTTTCATCAAGGATCAATGATCAAATTCTATTAGGGGATTACTGCATTTATATGGGACTAGTGTGTTAGGAATATATATATATATATATATATATATATAATAAAAATATACCAAAAATAAAATAAAAAAATAAACGAAAAAAACAACATACAAACAAAACGAAATTCAAATCCCACACGGCCACTACACTCATGCACAGAGCTGCTCGCACTCACACAGTCGCACACCACTATACATAGGAGCACATATTTGGAGCATAGAAGGGAGAGGAGGACGGGAGAAGGAGGGAGAGGCGCACAGGAGGAGGCTAGGGCACGGTCATTTGCACGCAGAGTGGAAGGGACAGGAGGACGGGAGGAGGAGAAGGAGGGAGAGGCGCACGCAGGAGGAGGCTAGGGCACAGGGATTTGCAGAGGAGGGCACATGGATTTGCAGAGGAGGGAACACAGATTTGTAGAGGAGGACACAAATATTTGCAGAGGAGGGCACACGGATTTTCACGGGAGGAGGGCACACGGTTTTACACCGGAGGAGGGCACACGACATGAGGAAATGGTTTGACTTCTTTCTCCTATCTCTTGAGTGTGCATGCTAATTGTTTAATGAAATTCTTGATAGAAATGTTTGATAGAATGCTTGATGAAATGCTTGATAGAATGCTTGATGAAATGCTAAGTCATCCTTTTAAAATGCTCCAATAATACCCTTAGCACTAGGCTCATAATCAGTTTCAAAATTGAAGATCCATAACCATAATTTTTTACAACTCACGCATGACCAATCCCCTTGATTATGCCATGAGAAGAAAAAATCCCCATGGGAGTAGTGTTTACCCTAGCCATTAAATGCCTCGACACTTAGCTTTATCACTTCTTATCACATAATTGATTTAGGGGATTAGAAGTCAACTTTGTTTTTCTTCTTATTCCTACTCTCCATCATAACTAAGCCATCAAATTTCCTCATGATTTCATGCCCAACCTTCTATGACCATGAAATTGTAGCATAGGTTAGTCATCCTAGTCGACACTTTCATTTTCTAATCAATGGTAAAGTTGACAATAATGAATGAATGTGTAAACACTTTAAATTCAAAGGAATTGATTAGACACTTGCTTCTTGGATGATTTCTTCTTTTGCAGATGGTGTCTAGGAATGGTAGGATTCCTCTTCCCGAGTTGGAATTTTTCTAGTTAATTAATGATCATTTTGTTGATGATTAATCCTAGCAATACTAGAATCATACCGTAGAATTCCTAACTATATTTTTCATTGCCTCATGTTCTAGTATTCAATGGACCATGACCCAATGTTACATGTAGAGCTAATGCTTAGTTCCTATGTGGCCTGTTGTCCAACACTAGACTTGGATATAGTGAAACCACTTCTTTAAGTTTCTAGGTATCCCCTTTTGTTTCTAGGTCTCTCCTAAAGATCTGTGGGAAGTGGTGGTGCAACGATAGAGAGGAATATTAAGAAGTGAATCACTAAACCTTTGCCACTGGAAACTAAGTTTCAAATCTATACCAAATTGTTATCACCACTCATGTTTACTACTCTTATTGTTAGGTCCCTTCTAAGGTTTCCTAAGAACATCTTGAAAAATTATTTAGGCCAATTCAACTTATAGGATAGGCTTTCACTGAGCTAGTTTGTTTTTATGTTTTACATCTAGAGATTTTAGGGGAATGGGAATTATTAGAACTGGGGTTCAAACCCAAGTGTTGTTTGCAAAGTCGGTGATTTGAGTCATGGATGGAAAAGAGGCTTAGAAAAGTGGTGGAAAAAGCATGGCAATAAATTTCCTAACAAAATAACTTGGTACCCACACCCTGAACCCACCCTCCGGGTCAAGATTCTAGGCACTTGTATGGTACAAAGTATCTATAAATCCAATGAAGCAATCAAACCTTTCTTCACCTACAAAGAATCCTCTCTCAAAACTAGGCTCTCTTTTAATGAACATTTCTTGTGGTGATCAAATTTAATTATTATTACAAGTAATCCTTTGGTTTAGTCCTCCTTCTGAGCCCTAAAGCTGTTTCATTCGGGCATCCACACAACCAATGATATGTTTAATGGCCTGGCCAAAAATTGGCTACTTGTGTGGGACAATCTTAAGTGAAAGTTATCCCTAGTTAATACTAACAAGATTATCATATAAATAATCCATGAGATTATTCTTAAAGACTTTTTGTTAAATTTAAGTATCCCTAAAACTCATACTTATTGGTGTTGGGACGGAAAATGGGATACATCCATGACATTTCACAACTACAATTAAACCATGGGGTACAAGTGGCTTTGCTCTAATCGTTTGAAGGCCATTTCAATCAAATCTGACAACTGAAATCCAAGCAAAGAGCATGGTTGCTTTTTCTAAGAATCGTATGGAAACCCATTCTTGAGACAAAAAAGAAGTTTTTACATGGAGCCTTGTTGTGGGAGGCATACTTGCAAATAAAAGACTCAAGTACCTAAAGGTGAAAAAGGCATCTCAAGAGTGTTAGGAAATTAAACACTTCCATGCTAAACCTATTCCCTTCTTGATCCTATTCCCTTTTGGGATTTTGTAATTGGGGTGGCAAAAATAACTCTTTAATTATATTACCTTGAAAGGGCTTTTCATTTCATCTATACTTTGACATACCCATGCCCTACAGAATCATTTTCATTTTTCATTTTTTTTGTAAGTTCTTATATTAATCATCAAAATATTGTTTACACTATGTGTTCCCTCTTGTTAGAATTGGAAAACATACGCTTATGTGTGTTTAAACAAAATTTAATATCCTTGGTTTCTTAATATTGTCTTT
This sequence comes from Picea engelmannii, assembly GCA_009831015.1. Classification (NCBI taxonomy): domain Eukaryota; kingdom Viridiplantae; phylum Streptophyta; class Pinopsida; order Pinales; family Pinaceae; genus Picea; species Picea engelmannii. The sequence goes on from ML777649.1 coordinate 274,572, forward strand.
TGATATGCATTGCTTATCTTGGTTTTTTGAGTCACACACCTATTATTTCTTTGACAACATGGATGACATCTTTGCAACTATTTTCTCTTGAATAGAATTCCATTTCTTGTCTTTTATGTTCTCCAATCTTCTTTTTTCCAAGGAAAACCTTACGGAAAACCCTTTGAGCACTTCTCCATGATCCATGGTTGGAAGAGGAGGTAAATCGTTGGCCTTGATTATGGAGCCTAACCTCGAGGGGATAAAGAGTGTTGAACTCGTGACCTCCCCAACTTTGGGGGAGAGATCTCATGTTTGGCTCATGATTGCTTGAGTTAACCCTCAGGGCTTCTATGTTCTCCGATATATTGCATGGTAGCAATGTGGGTTCTCCACTATTATTTATTATCAAGGAGAGGTTTTCGTGATAAGCCAACACCCTCTACATCAAGGGTGGTTAGGTTGCTAACAAAATTATGGCTATATGTTGGTACAACAAAGAGGCAACAAGCATCTAGGTGTGGAGGGAGCTCACCATGAATTGAACTTGGGTCATCATTATGGCAACTGCTTCGAATTTCCTCTAGAACATAGTGCGATGGGTGTGCATGCACACACACACACACACACACACACATATCTTGCAAATACTATATTCTCCATTATATTTCTTTGGATCCTATTCCCTTTAGGGGTTTTTCTAACTGGAGTGGCAGAAATAACTCTTTTTAACCTCAATTGATGAGTCTTGTTGACAATTCTTGCACATGTTATTAACTTTTGATTTGGGTTTGTGTTTCTAGTTTTTTTCAATGATCGTTTGTTAATGTGACACCCCAGTTTTGATCCCTAGACTAGTAATGTAAATGTATATGATGAATGGCTAAAATCTGAACAATTGTAATTTGTAACTTGATATTGAATGCTAATATAAAATTTGAATACATCACAAGCTACAGAAGATGAAGGACAAGATCGGGGAACTATGATTCCACAAGTGGGGAAATATAGGGGGGCTTATAAGAGGTGTGAGGGGCTAAGGGGGAAAGACCTTTGTTAGTGATATAACCTAATCCTTAGAACCTTTGATTATTAACCTTTATTATTATTATTCCATGTTTTATTTTATCATAAGCTTTTGGATTAATTACATGGAGGTATTTTTTCTTTGGAGATAAAAAGTTGAATCGTGGGGCTTCTCACGAAACACATGGAGAGTGTATGGCGTGAAAATATAATCTTTCGAATTTGTACATGCAAGGGGGAATTGGAACTATTATTCGGCATGGAAACTTGAGAGTCCTCTCAGAGAGAACTGCCATCGACTTGCTGTAATCGAATTATGCCAAGCTACAACCATGAATTATGAAGGAATTATGACTGTGTGTAAGAGTAATTGTTGTTATTAAGAGGAATTTAACTACAATTGAGAGTACTTGGACTCCCGATAATGAGATTTCCTAGACATCCCGTGTTGGATCTATGGAGGGAAGTGCGATATCCCAATGGACTACTTAGCAAAGAAGGGGATCTCATTCCTTGGCTTGTGCAGGTTGATGGGAAAAGAGGCATGTGGTTGGCATTGTTGTAGGTGGAAAATTGACTTTGAACGTGGAAATTTGGCTATCAAAAGAGAGTTAGACCCAACCATAGTTAAATTCTCCCTTATGGACTCATCATGACCTTCAAAGTCATCATATTAACAGACGCCTCGGAGTCAAGCATGCAATTATGAATCCATAAGTCATTTATTTCCAAGGAGATGAAAAAAGGTGCATGTTCCTCCTTAGTTTTCTCAAAATGATTAGCTTGTAACAATATGGAAGGATCTTCAAACATCTCCTGATCATTCGAGAACCCTCTTGTCTCCTCCAAAGAAGGGATCTCCAACATCCCACGAATCCTCTTAACCCTTTGTAAGATATCAACCATGTTAGTGCTTAGGTCCATATTATCATCCTTAGGTATTGGATGGGGTCTTGCCTGAGGAAATCTAGGGTCACTGGGAGGAGGTTGGGGTGCATCCTTTCTCCTAGTGTGCACTTGTAAATCTTTCTTCCTAAGACTCTCCTTTGATTCCTCATCCATTTGGCTTAAGAACTCCATCCTAGCCCTCCTGACAGCTTGTTTCTTTCCCTCCTACAATTGCTCTTGTGTGATGTCGAGGCACTCTTGGTGGAACATAGTAAAGATAGAGTCCGTGATATCAAGAAAATTCATGTGATCGGGTCCCCCATCATTATTCCTTGGGAATTCATGTTCCAAATGTGTATCCCCACAAGGAAAACACCAAGTTTCTCTTCTAGGTTCATGATATTAACAGATGGTAAAGTATTAGGGACCCTTTGTTCATGCGCAACCCTTCAGACTCGTTCTTGAATTTTCTCCAAATTGGTGACTTTGTTCATCACCAGGGTTTGAGTCTAAGTAAGGTCCCTTATGGCTTCATCCAGTTTTTGATCCCGTATAATATTTTCATCTTGGGTTGGTCCAGCCTCAATCTTAGGGGCAATAAAAGGTTTGACCTTACATGAGAAAAGATTAGCCTCAATCCTTGTAGCTAAATCTTTGGATTCTTCAAGGGTCTTTGGGATCTTTTCCTTGACCATAAAACCCAAATGTCCTGGGAAGGATTTGGTATAAAGGAAAGTAAGATGATCTCTTTTGGGGAAAATATTGCTAGGAATTCGTTGAAGCAACTTCTCAAATCTAGTGTTACACTCTCTGACAGTTTCATTCTCATTCCTTCCTATCTCAGTAAGTTGTTGCAACAACATATTAGGGGTTGTTCTAGCCTCGGTCTTGAATAAATTAATATCAAGAAGATTTATTTAGGGCCTAAGGACCTTTATTTCCTCCCTTGGCCATGGTATAGGTCTTGAAACCCATTCTTTTTATTCAAAGCATATTAATGGTGCACATATTCCCAAATAGAGGCATTTTTCATATTGCAACTATATTGCAACATTATTCTCAAATATTAGTGAGTGGTCAAATGCAACTATATTTCATCTTATGCAACTATATGCAACTATATTGCAACTTATGCAACTATATGCAACTTATGCAACTATATGCAACTATGTTTCAACAATTTCGTATGCAACTATATGCAACTATGCAACATGCAACTTATGCAACTTAAGCAACTTTATGGAAATTATGCAACTTTATGCAACTTTGTGAAACATGCAACTTTATGCAACAATGCAACTTATGCAACTTTACGCAACTTTACGCAACTTTATGCAACTTTACGCAACTTTATGCAACTTTACGCAACATGCAACTTTATGCAACAATGCAACTTATGCAACTTTACGCAATTTTATGCAAATTTACACAACTTTATGCAACAATGCAACTTATGCAACTTTACGCAACTTTATGCAACAATGCAACTTTACGCAAATTTATACAACATGAAACTTTATGCAACAATGCAACTTATGCAACTATATGCAACTTATGCAACTATGCAACTAGTATATGCAACTATATGCAACTATATTCAACTTATGAATTTGTGACCTATATCCTCCTAATGCAACTTATGAATGCAACTATATCTTCCTAATGGCTCTAAGCTCCTTCTTGGAGGCCTTGAGAGCCAACTATGATGCATAAAACCTGTGAATGGTGCCCATATGGTGTCCTAATAGCCATTATTATTATTTAATACATACCAATGTTGCCCATTGTTATCACTGAAATTCCGTCTGCAAATGGTTACAAGAATCCAACATCGTCAAACAGTTATGAGTTCACCCATGGACCAAAATTACCACAAAATCATTTCCAAAAAGGGTCCAAAACTATACACCTAGTGATAAAATTAAAGTGCGCTACGACTACACAGGGTGCGCGCTCACATGCGCAAAACAGAAACGTAGGAAAAGCGCACATGCGCCCGATGTGCAACTGTGGTCGCTAAAATCCGTGCACATCTGAGAACGGCGCATTTATGAGATTGGTCGGCCTCCCAACCACTTCTGGTTCAACTTTCAAGTTGATTTGACACCCAAATTTCAACTGGATCCGACTGGGTGGCTGGTCAAAGACCTAAAAATGCCCTAATTAGCCTCTTTTCACACTACAAGTTGGTTGCACAATACCTCAAAGAGGTGCTATAAAACAAGGCCATGGGTGCACTTCATTTTCAAGGAATTCAATAGCAAAGTTATGTTTCTACTATTCTCTTGAGGAATCCTATATTCTCACCAAGAGTATACTAGCACCATTACATTGGGCAATCCATCTCACCTCTTGAGTGGATTAGCGTGGAATTCTTTCACCATTTCATTCAAAGTTGTAAGAAGAGCTTATTTGTGGGGGTCCAAGAGCCCTCCCTTGGAGGAAGAAGGGACTCATAGTCCTCTTTCTTCTTGGTGTTTTATTTCATTGATATAAACCTTACCATTGGTGACATGAGTCTTATTGGTTTTTTTGTTCTTATGTCCTTATGCTCACTAGTTTAGTTGTTATTTTATTTCTTAGTTTAATTCTTTGTTGTTCTTTTATATTTCTTTCTCTAACCCTTTCCCTTACAATTGTCCTGCTTAGCTAACCCAACTAAGCTTGTAAGTACCTCTGTTTTTCTCATCTAGGTGGCAAAAGACGTGCAACACCCATATTCCTAATTGGAGGCCTTGATCTTGGTCATTAAGCACATAATGTTCATTCAAATCCTAATTCCCTTTTCTCCTTCCCTTGATGATGGTACAAGACTAAACTCTCATATGTGATGTGAAAAAATACTAATGGTGTCCAAATCCCACCTCGAGGCCAAATATCCCTTAAACATTATCTACATGATCACTCAATGGTTAGTTCATAGACCTTGAAGTGAAGAAGCTTCTATTGGACCTAAGGTACATGTTTCCTCTCCTAGCCATGGTACACACCTTGAGAACTATTCTTATTATGAAAACGTACCAATGGTTCCAAATATACCCTACATAGATCTTGTGTGGTTGTTTAAGGACTGCATCACAAATATCATCCTTGATAGGATTCAAATAGGGCCTAAGCACCTTATGTTCTTTGCTATACATTATGCCCAAAACTTGTGAATGATGACCATATCCCACCCAAATTCCATATACCCCTTACAGAGGATATGTATGGTGGTTTGAGGCCTTGTTCATGGCCATTAAGATCAAGGAGATTTATTTAGGGCCTAAGGCCCTTTATTTCCTCCCTTGGCCATGGTATAGGTCTTGAAACCCATTCTTTTTATTCAAAACATACTAATGGTGCACATTTTCCCAAATAGAGGCATTTTTCATGGCCATTAAGCATAAAAAAGCTTCATTTAGGGAAGAAGTCCCTGATTTTCTTACCTTGGTGATGATATAAACCTTGAATTACATATATGGTGAAAAAAAAAAAACATAATGGCACCCATATCCCACTAGATGGTCAAATATCTCTTAAATAATATCTACATGGTTATTTGAGGCCTAGTTCATGGCCCTTGAATTTGAGAACTTTCATTGTGAGCTTAATGTTCTTGTTTTCTTCCCCTAGACATGGTACAAGCCTTGAGAACCGTTCTTATTATGAAAAAACTATTAATGGCACCAAAGATCCCACACAGAGGCTAAAGATTTTTGGAACTATATGCAACTATATGCAACTATGCAACATGCAACTTATGCAACTTAAGCAACTTTATGGAACTTATGCAACTTTATGCAACTTATGCAACTATATTGCAACTGATGCAACTATATGCAACTATTTGCAACAATATGCAACTAGGTGTGGCAATTTAAACTTTATACAACTATATGATGGATAGGTGTGGCAATTTCAACTTTATGCAACTAAATGCAACTATATGCAACTGTGTTGGTACCAAAAACATATATTGGCATGATAAATTGTCTTCTTGTTTTAACGAGTGTAGGTACCACCAAATAGGCATCTATCAGATCTATCTTCCTGATGACAGACGTCTCCTACGCCCATCCACAGCATCGTTCAAATCCCTCTCTGCTTCTGAGATGAAGCGGCTCTTTAGATTCCTCCAATGGAATCCCTGATGAAAACTTGACCCAGTCCACAGGTACTATCTTTACCCTGTCACGGCCTCTGCACCTAACCGTGGTTATCCCCGACTCTCTATCGGGGTTTGGGGTTTCTCACTCTCCACTGTCGAGAGTTTCTTACCTCTCCAATCCCCGATTACCGATGAGCGCTTTTTCTCCACTTGTTGCCCCCCCCCTTGCTCAGCGCCTGACACATATGACCATGCCTCCACGACCGTGGCCTTACCTCCTTCTGAGACTACTCATATTGGGGTTTCGGCGTTTGCAATGTCAACACGCACATGTCCTTAGGATTTCCGATCCTCCGATCCCCGATGCGCTTCGGCCCTAGCCCTCCTGGCTATGCCTGGTCCACGTGACCACCTCCTTATAAGATCACAGCCTTATACTCCGTTGTCGGGGTTATGGACTTTTTGATGTCGAAATGTGCAAGTCCTCGGGACTCATGATATACCGAATCCTGATCTCGCCTGCCACCTATCCTCTTCTCGCGTGACCTCCCTTGTGGCCCCCACTTCCGTCACAATCGGGAAATCGCGTATCGCGATTTCGCGATCCCAAATGCGACGATTTCTTTACTCCTGGAATTCACGATGTGTCAAACTCCAACTCCTCCTAGATCCTTGACACACATCATGTCTGAGATCCATGGCTGTGGTCTCTTCTCGCAGCTCTGGGGTTCAACAGGCCTCGAACCCTTAATCTTGAGACTCCCGATATGTCGACGACGCTCGATCCTTTGCCACCTGTCCTTCAAGATGGACGGTCCCGATTATGTTGGGATTTCAAGACTTCCAATGTCCCAGTTCTCTTGTCCTCAGGAACTCTGATTTCCCGATGGCCTACTACGTCGACTCGCTCCAGATCTTTGACACCTGTCCCTCTGAACGGAAGGCTCAGATTTTGTCAGGGTTTTCAATTGGGATTTCCCCGATGTATTATCCACGGGAATGTCGATTTCCCGATGCGCCAAAACACTGATGGGGCTTGATCTCCGCCATGTGTCCTCACTAACAGACGGTCCAGATCTCATCGGGATTTCACGACTGTTGCTATCCCAATTCTCATGACCTCGAGAACTTCGATTTCCCGTTGGCCGATATTCCGACGGCTAGTTCTCGTGCAGCTTCCACAGATCCTACGGCTGTTGGGTTTTTTGCTCAGATATGACGATCCAGACCTGTTCTTCTGTGCGCTCCTCCTCCAGAGGCTAAACTGTGTGCAACTCCTCCCAATCCAATGGCTTACGGGATTTCCGAGTGAGATCTGACGGCTTTCGGCCTCCTCCTTCTATAGGCTCCTCCTAAGCTTCTCCTGGATGCTTAAAACCAATGGTATAGATCTGTTCTCCTGTTGATATGATGGTTGACGCTGCTTCTCCTGAGATCCTTATCTTTCTTCCTACCTTGGGAGGATTTCAATCTGTCAAAGGCCTCGACCTTTGCTTCTTTTCTCTCCCTGTGAGCTCCTTCACCTTGAGCTTCGTCGATGCACGTAAAAGCAATGTTCCTCCTAAGCTTCTCTTCGAATCTTTGAAGATTCGATCTCTACCTCCTGTAGAGTGTTTGCACATACACAGCACTATTTCTCTTGAGATTTTCAAATTCTCTGACCCCTTGAGGGATTTTGTCCTTCTTCTCCCTCAGATGGAGAATAAAATGCCTTCCTGGCTCTCTATTTGCTCAAGCAACCTCCTTGTTGAGTCTTTCTGGGTGTTCAGCAACCCAGTAAAGGTCCCTCAGTGGACTCTCCTTTCAGCTCCCGAACTCAAAGATTTCTCTTCACTTATGTTCCTATCTGCACACTTCCTCAACGCCCTCCTGGCAGAGTATCTTCTCCACAGAACATTCAGTAGTTATGGGTTCCCCTGTGCACTTATGCACTTGCTCGATGCCCACCTGGCAGAGCTCTCACAGAATCCTTAGTGATTCTGCTTCTCCTTCCAACTCTCAGCAGAGTTCTTCCTCCAGCACCTCGTGCTTACGCTCAATGCCCACCTGGCAGAGCTCCACAGAACTCCTCAGATATTCTTTCCTCTGAACTCACAACAGAGTTCTTCCAACTGCACCTCGTGCATATGCTCAATGCCCACCTGGCAGAGCCCCACAGAACTTACAGCAAAGTTCTTTCTACAACTATGTTTCAGCCACACAGCCTTTCCTCCTGAGGTGTTCAGCAACCTCACGGGTCTTCTTCCTGAGTTGATGATTCTATTCATGTGCCTCAGCACGCCTTTGTCTAAATCCGTAGTATTCAGAAGTGCAACCTCTGTGCACGGCTCTCAGAACCCTCAACGTTCTGTCACACCCTCCTGGTGTGAAGCCTCAAAGACCTTCAACCTGAAATCAAACGAACTCCTACATAATGCATCAACACACATACATTCACAGCATAAAAGGAACACACACAGACATCCATATAACACAGAACTCATGCAGGAAAAATTGCTGCTTGTATTAAAAATGGAAAAATGTTTGTATCTTTACAATGGTGTTCCTGAGCTCTCTCTGGCTCTTCTCTCCTCTACCAGCCTCATCTAACTCAAAATGAGATCTCAAAATCTCTTTTACCTGAGGGGGCTCTTCCCTCCAGGTCTACCTACTCTATTCAATTACAATCAATGGTTGTCTAGTCCAGCGCCTGGATCTAGATCTCATCCGATCTAGCATTAAAGCTGATCTTATCTACAGCCTGCACAAAGGCACGGCTTCCATGGCTCACCAGCCTAAGATATTAATTACATTCAATTCAAATTTGAATGAGGCTGGGTCTCTCTCTTAGCGCGTGATTTGAATTCGATGGCGTGGTTGGTCGGCTGATGTGGAGAGATGCTCCTGCATCAAACTCCTCAGCTGCAAAATCATGAGCTCCTGCTCATGCGCTTCCCCTTTAAGTTGTTGGAAATCCCCCTGGATCCCAAATCAGTATTTGGAGCTTTCCATCTGCTCCATTCTGCTGCTGCTGCTGCTGCTGCTTCTTTTCTGCCTAGCCTCTCCCTGTTGGCAGCTTCTGCTAACCTCAACATCAGATCCATGATCTCCCCGATCACTGCATCAAGCTTCTCCAGCAGCTGGTCCTATTTTTGTAGTCTCCTCAGCTACAAAAATTTTTGGCCATTGGGAAGATCATCATGATCTCCCACGCCTTCCTCCTTATCTGTTTCCAACCTCACCTGTTGGATGTGCCTTCTCTGCACTCTCACCCTTTCTTCCAGGGATTCTATATGCTGCCACAACTCAGCAAAACATAAGTTGTCTGCCTCTTCCTCTTCTGCTCCTGCTGCAAACTCCCACGTTGCAGTTTCTTCAGTTCCTACAGAAGGAGGAGGCCGACAGTCATCGGATCTCACTCAAAAATCCCGTAAGTCATTGGATCGGGAGGAGTTGCACACAGTTTAGCCTCTGGAGGAGGAGCGCACAGAAGAACAGGTCTAGATCATCAGATCTGAGCAGAAAACCCGACAGCCGTAGGATCTGTGGAAGCTGCACGAGAATTAGCCGTTGGAATATCGGCCATTAGGAAATTGGAGTTCTCGAGGTCGTGAGAATTAGGACAGCAACAGTCGCAAAATCTCGACGAGATCTGGACCGTCCGTTAGCGAGGACACGTGGTGGAGATCAAGAGCCATCGGCGTTTTGGCGCATCGAGAAATCGGCATTCCCATGGATAAGACATCAGGGAAATCCCAGTTGAAAACCCTGACAAAATCTGAGCCGTCCGTTCAGAGGGACAGGTGTCGAAGATCCGGAGAGAGTCGGCGTAGCAGGCCATCAGGAAATCGGAGTTCCTGAGGACAAGAGAACCGGGACATTGGAAGTCTCGAAATCCTGACATAATCAGGACCGTCCATCTGGAAGGACAGGTGGAAAAGGATCGAGTGTCATTGGCATATTGGGAGTCTCGAGATTAAGGGTTCGAGGCCTATTGAATCCCGAAGCTGTGAGAAGTGACCACAGTCGTGGATCTCAGACAGGACGTGTGTCAAGGATCCAAGAGGAGTCGGAGTTTGACACATCGCGAATTCCAAGAGTAAAGAAATCGTTGCATTTGGGATCACAAAATCGCGATACGTGATTTCCCGATCATGACGGAAGTGGGGGCCACAGGGGAGGTCACGTGAGAAGAGGACAGGTGGTAGGCGAGATCGGGATTCGGTATATCGCGAGTCCCGAGGACTTGCACATTTCGACATCAAAAAGTCTGTAACCCCGACAGCGGAGTATAAGGCTGCAGTCTTATAAGGAGGCGGTCACGTGGACCAGGCATAGCCAGGAGGGCTAGGGACGAAGCGCATTGGGGATTGAAGGATCGGGAATCCTAAGGACATGCGCGCGTTGACATTACAAATGCCGAGACCCCGATAGGAGTAGTCTCGGAAGGAGGTAATTCCATGGTCACGGAGGCATGGTCATATGTGTCAGGAGCTGAGCCAGGGGGGGGCCAGCAAGTGGAGAAAAAGTGCTCATCGGTAATCAGGGATTGGAGACGTAAGAATATCTCGACAGCGGAGAGTGAGAAACCCTGAACCCTGATAGAGAATCAGGGATAACCATGGTTAGGTATAGAGGCCGTGACAGGGTAAAGATAGGACCTATGGACTGGGTCAGGTTTTCATCAGGGATTCCATTGGAGGAATCTAAAGAGCCGATTCAGCTCAGAAGCAGAGAGGGATTTGAACAATCCTGTGGACGGGCATAGGAGACGTCTGTCATCAAGTGGTATCAGGGCTACTTGTTTGTCTGTATATTTCAGGCAAGAGGAGAGAAGAAGAGAAGGATCACTCTGATACACATCAAGTGGTATCAGAGCGGGATTCTGTTTGTATATTGTAGACAGAGGAGGCGAAAGAAGACAGAGTTGTTGAGGACTCTGTAATGATTTTTTTTGCAGGTAGGCAGCAATCATGAATACAGTCAGCAGGACTGTAAGATGAAGCTGGAAGCACTCAGGATGCAGAGTGACAGCAGATTTTCCAGGAAGGCAAATAGAGGCAGCAATAGGGCTACTGAAGGCCGTAGGTCTACTAGGAGAAGAGTCCTACAGAAGGAGGAGGCCGAAAGTCATCAGATCTCACTTGAAAATCTCGTAAGCCGTTGGATCGGGAGGAGTTGCACACATTTTAGCCTCTGGAGGAGGAGTGCACAGAAGAACAGGTCTGGATCGTCATATCTGAGCAGAAAACCCGACAGTCATAGGATCTGTGGAAGCTGCATGAGAATTAGCTGTTGGAATATCGGCCATCAGGAAATTGGAGTTCTCGAGGTCGTGAGAATTGGGACAGCAACAGTCGCGAAATCCTGACGAGATCTGGACCGTCCGTTAGCGAGGAAATGTGGCGGAGATCAAGCGCCATTGGTATTTTGGCGCATCAGGAAATCGGCATTCCCATGGATAAGACATCAGGGAAATCCCAGTTGAAAACCCTGGCAAAATCTGAGCCGTACGTTCATAGGGACAGGTGTCGGAGATCCGGAGCGAGTCGGCATAGTAGGCCATCGGGAAATCGGAGTTCCTGAGGACAAGAGAACCAGGACATTGGAAGTCTCAAAATCCCGACATAATCGGGACCGTCCATCTGGAAGGACAGGTGGCAAAGGATTGAGCGTCGTCGGCATATCAAGAGTCTCGAGATTAAGGGTTCGAGGCCTATTGAACCCCATAGCTTCGAGAAGAGACCACAGTCGTGGATCTTAGATAGGACGTGTGTCAAGGATCCAGGAGGAGTCGGAGTTCGACACATCGCAAATTCCAGGAGTAAAGAAATCGTTGTATTTGGGATCGCGAAATCACGATACGTGATTTCCCGATCGTGACGGAAGTGGGGGCCACAGGGGAGGTCACGTGAGAAGAGGACAGGTGGCAGGCGAGATCAGGATTCAATATATCGGGAGTCCTGAGGACTTGCACATTTCGACATCAAAAAGTTCGTAACCCTGACAACGGAGTATAAGGTTGTGGTCTTATAAGGAGGCGGTCACGTGGACCAGGCATAGCCAGGAGGGCTAGGGCCGAAGCGCATCAGGGATCGGAGGATCAATAATCCTAAGGATGTGCGCGCATTGACATTGCAAATGTCGAAACCCCAATAGGAGTAGTCTCGAAAGGAGGTAAGGCCACGGTCGCGGAGGCATGCTCATATGTGTCAGGAGCTGAGCCAGGGGGGGGCCATCAAGTGGAGAAAAAGCGCTCATCGATAATCGGGGATTGGAGAGGTAAGAAAATCTCGACAACAGAGAGTGTGAAACCCCAAACCCTGATAGAGAGTTGAGGATAACCACGGTTAGGTGCAAAGGCCGTGACAGGGTAAAGATAGGACCTGTGGACTGGGTCAAGTTTTCATCAGGGATTCCATTGGAGGAATCTAAAGAGCCGCTTCAGCTCAGAAGTAGAGAGGGATTTGAACGATCCTGTGGACAGGCGTAGGAGACATCTGTCATCACTTCCTCAAGTGATGATCAAGATATAGTAAGAGAGGTTGAAAGTGAGACGTGTTGTACTAGATCTACTGGTTCTAGATCAACTAGGTTGGAAAAGGTAAGGAAAAGATTTTGTACCCGCATGCAATTTTTTATTACCAACGGAGGGTTGTGTAATTATGATGTTGAGAGCATAGGTGACATTGAGTTTCCCTTGAGGTATAAACATCTAGTGCAACGATGGGCACCTAAGGAGCTACCTGAAGTGGACACAAGTTTCTTCATCAGTGGGAGGATGTATCGCATTGCTCCTTCGTCCTTACATGGATTGGGGTTATTTTCCATGGATGGCATAAAGGTCGGCTATGGAACTGTAAATGAATTGATGGAGTATGTCGGACCATTATACAAATACAATCACTGGTTGATGTTGGTCCGATATACGCAAAGTATGCGGAGATACGGAGTTGCCGCAAATTGTATACAACTACTAGATAACAATGAAAATAAAGGGGTAACTATGTATATTGATGGAAGGCCAAAAGCTACTGGAAACATTGTGGGCTTTATAAATAGTACACAACCAGTGGCAACAACTAAGAAACCGAATTGCATATTTGAGGCACGCGAAGGAAATCATATATTTGTATGTGCAACAAAAACAATAGTTCCAAGTGAAGAGTTGTTGATCGATTACAACTTAAATCGAATAGATGGAGAGGGTGACCATGGAAAGGCACGCACTTCGCCTCAGCAGGTAAATGTTAAATACAGTAAAAACTTATGACTACAACAACTAAATTTCAGAAATTTCATTAATTTTTTTTTTTCTGTTATTACTGCAATATTTCATTTTCTTAATGTTACAAGTGAATTTCATAACTTTTATTGATTGATTTATTGTGTCAACATCTGTCCAAGGTGACCGTGGTAGAAAATCACCCGCTACATCTCTCCAGGGTGATCGTGGTAGAAAATCACCCGCTACATCTCTCCAGGGTGACCGTGGAAAGGCACCCACTGTGCCTCAGCAAGTAAATTTTAAATACAGTAACAACTTATGACTACAACAACTAAATTTCTGAAATTTCATTATTTTTTTCTGATATTACTCCAATATTTCATTTTTTAAATGTTACAGGTGAATTTCATAACTTTTGTTGATTGATTTATTGTGTCAACTTCTGTCCAAGGTGACCATGTCCTAGTTTCACCCGCTACATATCTCCAGGGTGACAGTGGAAAGGAACCCACTATGCCTCAATAGGTAAATGTTAAATACAGTAACAACTTATGACTACAACAACTAAATTTCTGAAATTTCATTATTTTTTTTCTGATATTACTCCAATATTTCATTTTTTAAATGTTACAGGTGAATTTCATAACCTTTGTTGATTGATTTATTGTGTCAACTTCTGTCTAGGGTGACCGTGTCCTAGTTGCACCCGCTACATCTCTCCAGGGTGACCGTGGAAAGGCACCCGATGTGCCTCAATAGGTAAATGTTAAATACAGTAACAACTTATGACTACAACAACTAAATTTCTGAAATTTCATTATTTTTTTTCTAATATTACTCCAATATTTCATTTTTTAAATGTTACAGGTGAATTTCATAACTTTTGTTGATTGATTTGTTGTGTCAACTTCTATCCAGGGTGACTATGTCCGATTTTCACTCGCTACATCTCTCCAGGGTGACCATGGAAAGGCACCCACAGTGCCTCACCGGGTAAATGTTAAATACAGTAACAACTTATGACTACAACAACTAAATTTCTGAAATTTTGTTATTGTTTTTTTCTGATATTACTACAATATTTCATTTTTTTAATGTTAGAGATGAATTTCATAACTTTTGTTGATTGATTTATTGTGTCAACATCTGTCTAGGGTGACCATGTCCGAAAATCACCCTTTACATATGTCCGAGGTGACCGTGGAAAGGCACCCACAGTGTCTCACCAGGTAAATGTTAAATACAGTAACAACTTATGACTACAACAACTGAATTTCTCAATTGTTAAAGTTCATCTCATTAATTTTATTCATCAATGTATTGTGGCATGGTCAACGTGGGAAGGCTCCCACAGAGGATATTGATGAGGATGAAATATTTTATTTGACAAACCCAATGACAACTGTAATGAATGCCTTAAAGAAGGCTAACATAGAATATCTAGGTTTGATTAGAAAAAGACCCCTGACACAGGAGAACAGGGCAAGAATTGTAGAGCTACAAACTACAATAACTAATTTTGGGGTAAGTGGCATCTTTACATATTTTTGTTAGCTATGACAATTTCATATCCGTTTTTTAGTTTTATATTTTGTATATGATCTTATAAAGAAAAATTTTCCATTTGTAGGAGTTTTTAAACCCTATGCGTGGGGAACCTGTCGATCTTGCAACTGCTATAGGTAGCAGTGATGGTCCAATGCCAAAAAATGGTCGACATAGCAAAGTTCAAGTGAGGCTTTTTGAGCCTCTTGAGGTTCCCCTCGAATCCATTGATGAGCGGGGTGACTTTGATCGGCATGACATGCCAGAGCATGATGAGCCGGATCCTGGGACTCCACATGATGACTCCGGAGAGGAACATAGTGTAGGTGCACATGATACTATTATGCATGGAGCAGAATGAATTAAAAGCACTGGATCACTAGATGTCACCTTTCTGGTGGATGACGCATGTGTTCCGATAAAGATTCATAAGATTGCAGGTAATTGTCCCATTAATTAATTCATTTTTTTCATGAAATTGAAATGGACATTTGTTGATATTATTATAAATTAATGGATAAAACGTTTCTGCAGGAAACAATTTTTTCCATAGAAACTTACAAGACAAAGAATTGGAGTTGTTTGGCCCCACCATTCGCACACGGTGGAATGGCCAAGATAGAAAAAAGAAAGATGATTTAATAGATCACATGGTAAACTTGTTCGGCAACACTTTCAACAAGAAAGTGGTTACAAAGTTAGCCAGCGAGAATTTAAAATACACCAGGGCCCAGTATAGGGATAAATTGCAAATAGACCTCAAGCACGAACGCCCTCCCATGGTTCCTGAGAAAGAGTGAAAGGCGCTAATGGGGGATGCAAAGGAGAACTTGTTTAAAAAATAAGGACGAAAACCACGAGTTGGTCAAGCAAGGTACAACACGTGTCATATTATCAGTGAAATATGAGCATTTATGTTTTTCTTTCATGTTTTAAGTAATAATTCCGATATCTAATTTTTTTCAAAAATTCCATATGTAGGCTACCAGACACCTCCAAAGCAGCAAAGGCCAGAGTGGAAAAACACGACCGACATAAACTAGGCCAAGGTGGCTATGGAAAACTAAAAGCCCGAATATTAAGATTTAAATGATTAACTGTCGTTAATATTTATTTAATAGTAGCGAACAAATATATGTTTTTGTTATTGGTATTTTTAATGGTGTTATGCATTGCAGTTAAAGATGTTTGACACTGCTGCCACTGAGGAGGACCTAAAGCTTGGTTACAAGCATGGTTTTAAAAGTGTGATTGAATATAGAAAAAGCTTGGGCCAGACTCCTATCTCCCCAGCCATGTAGGTAAATCAAATGAATAAGAAAACTGCAGTAGCATGCTTGTAAAGTCTATTCATATTTTATTATATCACCCTTAACTAAGTATTTATGTTTGTTTTCAAGAAACAGTGCTACCACAGTAGTGAATCAAGCGGTATTCAGCAAACACCGCGTCATACAAGGGTCCACATGTCCAGTGATAGTGTAGAGTAGAGAACCCATTCCGATATGTATGCTTTAGAATTAGAAATATTTATTGTGATTGTAGATATTTATTTCTTGACTTATACTTATATATTATCTTCTCAAAATTGAAGAGCATGTATCTCAGTAGGGTGAAATGCGAGAGCAACCAAGTGGATAGAAAATTAATGCACCAACTGTCCCAACTACAGAGACAGGTAAAGAGAAATAGTGTAATGTTAATCAAAACAATGAATTAGTTATTTCAATTAAATTTCAACATATCGATATGATCATTTTCGTTGTTCCAGTTCAGGACCCTGAACAGTCGCCAAGTAACCCTTCTTAGCGACGTACCAGAAGTATGGTACGTGATTGCACACAAATAGTATAAGGACAGGGCACACGAAATACAATGTCCTTGGATGATGATGATATCCCAATTGTCAGTTTTATGAATGTAAAAAAACATAAATCAAAGAAAAATTAGATGTATAAATTCATGACTTGTATTTGGATCTTTATCGATGTTTATATGTTCATATCTTTTGATGACTATCCTAGTTATGCATTAATGTCTATATGTTTTCTATATAAAGAAAATCATTTGTTAGGTATGGGGAATTGAGAGCGATGTGAGGGGGGGAGGGGCCATATGAGCTTCCACCTTCACGTGGTTAGCCCTATTCAGTAGAGAATAACCTATTCTCGAAACAAAGAGAAGCTCATTAAGGTATGCGACAACTTAATTTTTTTCTAGAGTATTTTACATAACTAAATGCATGCTTATTTTCTTATTAATTATTTACTCATATAAAAAAAT
>ML777649.1:298160-313823 GCA_009831015.1 Picea engelmannii
TATATATATATATATATATATATATATATATATATATATATATATATATATATATATATATACTATAATCTTGTTCAATCTAAAAGATCTACACATTTTCTCTAACATCCATCTTTCAATAGAATATTACAATATTACAATATCACAAGTGTATACCATATTACAATGTAATATGGAATTACCATATTACAATGTAATATGGTAATGCCATATTACAATGTAATATGGGATTACCATATTACATTGTAATATGGTATACCATATTACAATGTAAGAATGTAATATGGTATTACCATATTACATTGTAATATGGCATTACCATATTACATTGTAATATGGTATACCATATTACAATGTAATATGGTAATACCATATCTCGTGTAATACCATATTACATTGTAATATGGTAATGCCATATTACATTGTAATATGGCATTACCATATTACATTTTAATATGGTATACCATATTACAATGTAAGAATGTAATATGGTATTACCATATTACATTGTAATATGGCATTACCATATTACATTGTAATATGGTATACCATATTACAATATAATATGGTAATACCATATCTCGTGTAATTTTTCTTTTTAAAAACTTAAAGACTTTGTCGCAATATCGACGATAGTTCGTTGGAAACAAATTTTTATTTTGAACAACCGTGGCAATAGGGACGAAATTTCGTCGCAATTTGCCACAATTTTTCGTCGCACATATAACATCTACGTCGTAAGTGTTAGCACTGGAAGTCACTCCTGGATTTCTTGTAGGAGCAGAGCCCAACGCCCATCAGTTTAATGTCACGATTTGATAAATGGGCGATCAAATGGGTAGAGACTCGAGGAGATATCACTCTAACTCGGGGACTGGATCTGGTACGTAAAGAACAAAGGAGGTCTGGAATCCTAACTTCAGCCAGTGGGTTGATTAAAAGATGAGAAGGAGGAAGACTTAGTAAGAAAGGTGAACAAACAGCTCTGGGCAACAGGCTTGCAACGGTTTGTAGGGGAAAAACTCTTAATGCAGGATCCTCCTGGTTCAAGGCTTCAAGAAACTAAATAGAAGACTAGACTGGATCCTCCAATTCCAAGTCATTCAACGTTAGGGAAATCACAGGAACCGATTAGAGACTCCGTAACTATTACAGTGATCCATTACAACATCATCCTATAACAGCTACAACTCGACTAGATCCTCCAATTCCGAGATGCTCTAACACAGTATAAAAAAGATGTAAAGAAACTGGCATTCATCAGGCAAGAAGTCTCAAAAGTCTAGAAATAACCAGAAAATAGTGCTTCATTAAAGTTTTACAACTGGGAGCTCTGCTCAACCATGATACCCACAAAAATGGCAGAAATGCCTACATATACTTTGAACTGACTCAGGCGTTGAAGGCACGATCATATCATGAATTCAATGCTTGACATTGAGGAGCTTCTCTGTTAGGCTACGCATGCAGACGTTGGGCAGAATGCCCATGCAGTGGTCTGTCAGACACGATCTTTGTCAGGAGGGACTGATAACCTGTCTTTGTACATGCTCCTTTTTAACCTTCTATTTAAGGAAGGAGATGATGTATCACCCACCTTCCTCATTTGCATTAACTGATTCATCGGGACCTGAGAGGCTCTGGTCAAATATTCATTTGGGAGATGTGGTAGCCTACCTTTGGTTGTCTGGTGCTTTGCTGGATTTCTGCAGGGGGGCTCGTCTGGCCAATGTGGATGGAGTTGACAAGGCTGAGGTGATGGGTATGACAGACAAGATACTGGGTATGCGTGGGCTCTTAGGAGAAAAAGGTGTAGATGCAATGTGGCACAAGAAGGTGACGTAGGGACAGCAGAGGATATTCGGTGATTGAACAAGGTGGGGGGAAATAAGCTAAGGCGGAGGTGGCTAAGAGTTCAAGATAATGAAATGGAGGATACGTGTCATCGGGGTCTGAGAGGCAGAATGAAAAACATAAATGCCCATCCCTCAAGCCTCCTTCTTGATGACCAGGCGCCAAATCCGTGGGCCCGATTATGAGCGCTATCGGAAATTCAGGGTTCAGAGTTTCAAAGTGCAAGAAATAAGTCTATCGGGGTTCGGGGTTTCGTGGTTCTCACTGTCAAGAACTCCTCGTCTCTCCAATCCCCGATTTTCGATGAGCTCCACCTCTATGAGCTAGCCCCTACCGTCTAGAACATGAACCATATGACCACTGCCTCCATGTGACCATAGTCGAACCCTCCATCGGAGTTTCGGCGTTCACGATGACACGATGTTTGTGTCCACGGGACTCGCGATTTTCCAATCCCCGATGGCTCCTTCCATGCTATCCCTTTGATTAGGCCCTGGTCCAAGTGACCACTACCATATGCCCTTGACCATACTCTCCATCGGGGTTTCACGGTTCACATTTTTGAAGTGCATGAATCACTCATTCCCAAGATCCCCGATATCCCGATGGCTTCAAGCTCCCCGATGGGCGCTTCCTTGTCGGGACTTTCCCGATGACGTCGATATCCCGCCATGCATCCTTTCCCAGACGGACGGTCTAGATCTCTTTCGCTGCTTCTCATGTCCATGATCAAGCTCGTTTGCTTGACTCGGGCCCCAAACAGATTTCTTCTATGTGCTGCGCTTGGGCACTTATCGCGCAATCCTGCAGACCTGCGTACCTTTGTTCCCCAATACCACAATTGTTTCTAACATTAGGCTCCATGGGGGATAGAGTCATCCCTGTGATGCTCTAAGGACTCATTTTGCAGTTCCAGTGCCTTGTTGTTGGGCTATGGAGTCACTTACTAAGCCGAAACAAAAGTAAAAACAAAGAACAGAAAAGGCCATATTTACAAAACATAGGAGCCATTGGAGGCTCAGACAAAATATTTTTTAAGAAAGTGCCCATTTACTGGGTTGCTGAAAACTTCTTTGCCTTCCAAACCTCGCAACATGTACGTGTTATTTGAGAAAATCTCGGATATTCTGAAAGGCCCAATCCACAGGGCTTCAAATTTGTTGTGTTTGCCCTTATCTTGTTTAGTTGCATCCCATTTCAGCACCAGGTCTCCTATCTAGAACCGCTCCTTCTTGGCCTTCCTATCGAAGACCTGCTTGATCTTTTGTTGATGATCCTGAATCCTATCCACTGTCTTCTCCCTAGCCTGTTGGACCTCTACTAGCTAATGAATCCTTCTGATCATGCCATTGGGCTCTTCTTGATAATCCTGGAAGAATTTCACTACGGGAATGGCCAGCTAAGAAGGGAAGACAGATTCGGATCCGTAGAATAACTAGAAAGGGGAGAGACCTATAGATCTCTTTGTAGTTACCCGATCAACCCATAGGGAAAATTTCAACTTTGAATTCCAAGCCCTTTTGTTGTCTTCCAACAACCTTTTGATAATCCTTATCAGGATTTTGTTGGAGGATTCCACTAGACCATTTCCCTGTGGATAATATGGGGTGGAGTGAATCAATTTGATCCCGAACTGTTCGCAGAACTTGGCTAGTGGTTCATCCCTGAAAGCGGTTGCATTATCAGTGACAATCTTATTTGGGCAGCCGAACCTTGTGATGAGATCCTCCAAGAATCCAATGATTACCTTGTGGGAAGCACTCCTAGTGGGGATAGCTTCAATCCACTTGGTAAAGAAATCTGTAGCAGTCAGGATCCACCTGTGCTGCCCACTGGAGGCAGGGTGAATTTCTCCAATGAAATCTAGGCCCCATTGCTGGAAAGGCCCTGAAACCACCACCGAATTTAACGGCAGAGACCTGAGCTGCTGCTTTCCTGCAAATTTTTGAAAATTGATGCAGGCTCTGACCCTTTTTCAGACATCAGTGAACACGGTAGGCCAATAGTATCCATCCCTGAGGATTTTGTGGGTTGTGGCTCTCTAGGAATGGTGCCCTCCACATAGGCCGCTGTGAAATTCAGCCACGATCATCTCAGCCTCTGGTGGATCATGCATTTTAAAATCACCCCCAGCGGGTCTTTCCAATATAACACTTGATCGATTAGGCAGTATTTGACTGCTTTGAGCTTTAGAGCTCTTGCTTTGCTTTTTTTCAGGTCATCTGGAGGCCGCAGCTCCTGCAGAAAGTATATGACATCCTTATACCAAGGACATCGAGCCAATGGGGGCTCCATTTGATGGTCTATATCAGGCAGTTTCTTCTACTGAATATCTGAGCATTCGTTGATGAAACTTATACCCAAAGCTTGGCAATTTGCTTCAGCCAAAAATTTGGCTAAACCTTGACCTTTGATCAATTTGGTGGGCCTTATTTCCAGGTCGAATTCCAGGATTTTGGCTATCCATTTACTCCTTCTCCCGTCTATGTCAGGTTGAATAAGAATGTCTTTAACAGAATCCGAGGGGACATAGGCGATGATCTTTGACTATAGGATGTAGGTTCTAAAAGCTTTGAGAGATTTTACTAGAGCATAAGCCTGCTTCTCCATAGTGTCATACCTGACTTTGGCATCCCTCAATGCTCAGCTAAAATAAGCAATAGGCTTCTCTAGCCCACTGTCATTTGTCTGTAATAGAACAACATCCACTGTGTCAGGTGAGGCAAAGGAGAAAATAAGGAAATCCTTTGAGTAGTTGGGACTGATAAGCACAGGATCTTCAGTCAGGGCCTTCTTGATTTGTTCAAAGGAATGTCGTGATTAAGGGGTCCACCTTACTTCATTCTCTTTCTTTAACATGGTTGTTATAAGCTTTACCTCCTCAGAAAAGTTAAGCACAAACCTCCTCAGAAAATTAATTTTACCAAGGAAAGATTGGACCTCCTTCTTGAACCTCGGGATTGATAAGGCTTGTATCGCCTCAACTCTGCTGGGGTCAATCCTGAATCCTTCTGCTGATACTATGTGGCCTAGTAACTTTCCCTCCTGCAGGGCGAATAGAGATTTCTTGGGGTTTAATGAAATGCCAAACTTTCTACATTTCAAGAAAACTTTCCTGAGATGGCGACGGTGTTCTTTATCAGATTTTGAAAACACTGTGATGTCATCTAGATAAACGACCAAAAATTTATCCCTTTCCCCAATGAAAGCTATGTCCATGGCACGTTGGAATGTCGCCCCTGCATTCATTAGTCCAAATGGAATCTTGGCATACATGAATGTGCCCCATGGAGTGGTGAATGTTGTCTTTTCCCTGTCCTCAGATAGAACAGAGACCTGATTGTAGCCAAAGAAACCATCAACCATGGACATCCTGGAAGCTCCTGTCACCCTCTGCAGTATATGTTCCATCTTTGGAAAGGGGTAGTTATCCTTCTGTGAGCTCCTGTTCAGGTTTCTGAAGTCTACACAGAGCCGAATTTCTCCATTCTTTTTCCTTACTGGGACCAAGTTGGCCACCCACTCTGAATATCTTAGTGGTACAATGATCTAAGCTTGAAGCAGCTTCTTCACTTCCCTCTCCATGATAGGCAGCAGCATGGGATTGATCGATCTCAGCTTCTGCCTGAATGGATTTGCCTCCTCCTTTAATGGAATTTTATGCTCGATGATAGAGGTGTCATAGGTTTTGAGGTCTTCGTAGGTCCAGGCGAACACATCAGCAAATTCCCTCAAAAGTCCAATGTATCCGGACCTCTGCTCCTCTGTCAGACTTCTTGACAATTTGACAAACTTGGGCTCACTCTCGGTTCCAATGTTGCACTGAATAGTACCAACGTCCTCCTCCGAGACTTCTCCTTTTAACGACACATTGTTTCTATCGAAAAGCCTTTCCAAAGGAACCAGTACTCTGGGAATATGGTTGATGGGCAGCTATACAATGTCATGCTCTGCAATCTTATTCAGAAAATTACCCCCATCGAGCTCTTCCTCTAAGACGACGTCTTGGTCTATGTGCATTTTTGAAAATTCCTCGACAGTCTCCAAGAACCTCTTGACCTCGAGATCATCCTCGAACACCTTCCAATGTTTGACGTTGTCAGGTATGGAGGGCCTGTATTTTACCTCTACATCATATCTGAATTTGGGTGGCAAAGGTACTTTGAAATTGCTAGCCGATGTAGCCAAGGAATCTGCCATTGTGTTCTCCTCTCTTGGGATGAATTAAATGTTAAATGCTAAGAAGAAACTGTCAACTAGGTCCCATACCTCATTTCTGTAGCTTCTCAGTCGAGGATGCTTAGCCTGATAAGTGTTTCTGATCTGCTGGACCACCAACTCGGCATCACCGAACACTGCTACTTCATGAATTCCCATTTCCCTCGCAGCTCTTAATCCCAGAACAAGAGCCTCATACTCTGCCACATTGTTGGTAGCTTCAAATTCTAATTTGTATGACAGAGATATGGTTTCTTGAGCAGGTGACACAAAAACCACCCCAGCTCCAGTGCCTTCCCTGGAAGAGGCTCCATCAAAGAACAGTTTCCAGATGGGGGTGATGGAGGGAGGAATTTTAGGGGAAATGGTGGGATGCTTTCTGAGTTTGAGAGGAGGCTCGGGGGCATGGGTGAGTTGTAGTAAACTGGAGTCTAAATCAGTGTCCAAGGCAAAGATGGGATGGTTGGTAGGGTTGGCTTCATCATTGATTATGTAGGCCAGTTGGGCTTCCCTGTATAGTCTTCTATGCTCTCCTCCAAACACTAGGATAGTAGCATACGTGAGGTCCATCTGCAAGGTTCCCCCCAGTCTTTTTATCCAAGATCTTGATAATAGCATACCGAACTTGGGGGGGACATCAGCTACTACAATATCCATGACCACACTCTTCATGGGCAGTTGAAACAAGGTCACAACCAGGTCTTTGATAACTCCAAGACACTGAACTCTCCTGGAGTCAAAGGAATGGAGGTCATGATAGGCTCGGGTGACTTCTAGTCCTAGTTCTTCCATGACGGTTTTGGGCACGAGGTTTTGAGAGGCCCCTGAATCCATCAAGTAGTTATGTAGCACTTTATCATGTACATTTAGGGACGTGTAGAAAGAGGGGGATGAATCATCTCTATTTTCTACCATGGGGCCCAAGACAACTGCTGGCTTTTCATCTTGAAGGTTTATGGAGTCTGAGGGAAGGCATGAGGCTTCAGACTATAAAAGTTTAGAGAAGCGATTTTTGAATTCATCATGTTTAATCAGCTTAGTGAGGGGCACAGGGATTCTGATCTTTTGGATCTCATGCTCGAAGTTAAAAGAAGATATAGGCTTTGGAA
The DNA here is from genome assembly GCA_009831015.1 of Picea engelmannii. Taxonomy (NCBI): domain Eukaryota; kingdom Viridiplantae; phylum Streptophyta; class Pinopsida; order Pinales; family Pinaceae; genus Picea; species Picea engelmannii. The sequence continues at coordinate 305,342 of ML777649.1, forward strand.
TTTCTTTTATTTCAGGAACGTGATCATGGACAACGGTAGAGAGGGGTTGGGCCTTCTTACCTCTGTGACCATCTGCTACTTTACTAGCAGGCTTCTCTACTCTAATGGACTGCTCAGGAATATCAGGTGCTGCTGTCCTTTTGCTGGACCTCAGGTTGTACCTTCCTTGACCGCTGCCAGCCTTCACTCCCTTGCTCAATTCATTTAGCTGACTATCCATGAGAGAATATTTGTATGTTGATTGAGTGAGATGAGGAAAAGGAGGAGTATCTCTAAAGCAATGTATTTCAGGCTCGAGTTCGTCTGTTTCCCCTTCTTCTCCCTCGGCCACAAAATTGTTTTCAAAAGGGGGCTGAATTTTCTGGTCATCTCTGTCTCTTTGCATCATCGGGGAAGCGATATTGTTTGGCCTCTGAAAACCTCCTTTGTTTTCGGTGCTCTGAGGGCCCTTGTATGTTTGCCTCCTCTCTACCTTCAATCTTTCCATATCTGCAGACAGAGACTTCACCATCTTGGTTAGTTCATCTACTTGAAGGTGGGGCACCGATGGGCCAGAAGTTGAGGCTTCGGATTTTTCCTTCCTTCTACCCGCGTCGGCCTCGTTCCTCAATCTATTGGCTGCTAATACATTGGATTCCACTTCTATGGTTGTGTCTTGCATTTGAGCTAAGGAGGCGGCTCTTCTTTCTCTCAATAAAAGACAAAAATCAAGGCCGAACACACTAGCATAGGACATCTTGGCCGAAGCTTCCGATGGATTTATTTCATCAGGAATCTTATTGTACATCCTATTGAATCTTTTGGAGAAGTCAGAGACTGGCTCTCCTTCCATCTTCTTCAAAGACCCGAACTCGGTCATATAATACATGAAATCCTTCTTATCTCCCCACTGCCTCAGGAAAGCATTATCCAGCACTTCAATTCCAGCAATAGATCCAGGATCTAATCCTCTAAACCATTTCCTTACCTCACCATCTAGGCTCTGGACAAAAACCCTCATCCAGACATCTTCATCTCCAATGTTCAAGTTGTCTGCATAACTGTAGAAAGAAGCCAGGTGTTCTTCCGCAGTTATGTCCCCTTCCCCGGTGAACTTGGGCATATATTTCAAGTAATCTCCAGTAGGGAAAGGATTCATGGGATTAGGTAAGATCAAGGGAGCATACCTAGCAGTAACTATGGTGTCCATTCTATTCAGAGGGGGATTAGAACCAGCTATAGGAATATTAGTGTTGGTCCCCGGTTTTGATCATGTTTTTTCCCACATTATATGCCACAGACCTCCATTTATATACCAATACCACCCTTTTGGCCTTGTTTTGACATAATTGACATATCCCTACCATTCAATGGGGTTACCTAAGGTATCTTTGCATTTCAAGCTATTTTTATGCACTTTAATGCTTTAAATTGGTATTGGAACTAATATTGCTTGGGTTAGGTACCACTTCTATTTTTGGAATAGGATGTCGGTACCAGGTACCAACTCGTACCCGTGGAGGTACCAATGGAGCCGCTCGATATCTGTGCGTTATGGTTCGAATGGGAGATAGAGAGATTTGCATGACAGCTGGAGTCATCGCCACAGGGTGCTTGAAGGCATAATGATAAAACTGGATCGATTATTCTTCATCGTTCACACTACGTGTCACGAAGATGTGAAATACGTTTTAAAACTTGATTCCAAGACTATTCTCGGATCGGGGATCCGTTTGTTTTTATGCACCTTTGTTTTCGACTGTTATGAATAGTAGGATTTTTATATATAAACCCGAGATCACTCCTGAGACCGGGTTGGACTATGTTATGCCGTGAACCTATGTTTTTGAATATAAATTGTTGTTACGTTATGGTATTCGACTGATATACGATTTGAAGTATTCTCTTTTGAGTTAATGGAGCGTAAAGATTATACAATGTTTGCATAGAATGTTGTAGTTAGTTCTGGTTCTTTCCTTCGGTGTTTGTACCGTTTGGTTGGGCCCGCCAAACCGGTTCAAGTCGTTGGTTACTTTGTTTCAGATTTAGTTCATTTCAGTGTTTTAGAACTTGCATACGAGGTAGCTTAACGTTCATAGATTTAGTTGTTTCAGTGTGTTAACATTTGCTTACATGAACAGTATACCTACAGCTCATAGTGTGTCATCGATTTAGCTGTTACAGAATCGTGTTTATCTATTCTTCAATTGAATCGTGCCAACATACTGTTATCTTTTATATTGATGGGTATTGAATGCATAACTGATGCCTATAGGGTTTAAGAGTATGAAAGTGGTTTGTTTGGCTTTTCATTTTCAATTCGAGCATAACTTAGAGTGTGAATGAACTTGCTTTGTTAGACAGTTAGTTACCCTGCTTACTTGGAATAGTTAGATTACAGTTAAATCAAAGGGAGCTCCTGGTACCAGTAGTTAGGGTAGTGCTCTGTTTTCCTGTAAACGGAATTAGATTTATTTTTGCTCATATATATATATATATAGCAATTAAACAAGAAAAATAAAACCTAAAAGTTGCTCATAGACTAAGTTAGAAAACTGTGAAAATTAGTAATTGTGATCAATTGTTTGGTACTTATAGTATGTCGAGTTTAAGATTGATTTAACTTAATCATTTTATTATTGTATTCAACATTAATTTCTTCACATTTACATGATATTAGCAATATGATTTTTCATTTATAATTCACTTCAATTCATAATCTAGATCTTACTTTAATAAACAAGAAACTTCCATGGCCTTTCTTTCACATTCATTAGTTCAGGATTTAATTTATGTTACAATTAGGTTTGCGGTCTAATTCATAATCTAAGGAAATGAACTACTAGCTTAAGGCACATATAAAACTTACATGCACACATAATTGGAGGATTAATACCCTTAATGGGAAAGACTCCACTAACTTGTTTAACTAATTAATATAACCTTGTAGTTAGCGAGTTTATGGATTTAAGTATAAATTAGGTTTCTATCCCCACTTTTTCCCCTTGAGATCCCTACAAGGGTGTTTCAAGTGTTTCACCTAAGCTTCATTTCGAGCATCAAAATAAATGGTGACTCCAATGGGGAACAATTGTTCCTATATTTATTAAAGCTTACCCTAGTTGTATATATCCAACTCTCTAATGAGATCCTAAGGAGTTCAAGGTCATTGTCCCAAATTCAAATATCTCTCCAAAAGAAAATCAAGAAGGAGGCTTCTAGACCATTTTGAGAAGCTTGTCTTTCAAGAAAAAATCCATAACCTAGATTCAGTCCACTTGTGACTAATGTGACTCCTTCCACTTCACATCTCAGTTCAAGTTCTAGGTCTAGTGCTTCAACCTTTGGTTCTATTTCTATTAGCAGTATATTATGTAAATTCAACCTTGTACCTATCCTCAATAATCCCAAAATATGATTAAGAATATAATAATATTTAAATATGAGGTAGATGTAGATGCCACTTGAGGGCATGCATCATCTCCTCTCAACATTGCACCTATTATTGATCCTTTTTCCCAAGTTCAAAGATCATATACCTAAATTTTCATTGAATGGGGTGACTTATACTAATGAAAACTTGGTTGTGGTATCCAACGAATGTGACAATATCGATGCACGTGATAATGACATGTGAGTGAGATTGTCTATAAATTATTTGGAAAGTATGTCTATTGCCAAAAAAAATTCCTTCCTGATAAAATATTTTCAACTTGGTTTAAATTAATCTATTGGTTTAAATCCACTTTTGGCAATATGGAAAAACTTGTTGATCATATGAGAAATTTTAACAACCTATATTTCAAAGATGGTGAGGCCATCAAAGCCTTTAATCTCAGGTTCATTAATCTTTTTAATAAGATTCCCAAATTTATTTGGCCCATTAAATAAGCTTCTTGAGTTCATTATTATAATATCTTACCTATAATTATCGTCATCATTTGGAAGAGAAGGGTGTAAATTGTCTTGGTTGTACTTTGTAAACTTGCTCAAAATTTGAGGAGTAGAATTGCATAACAAGTTTACCCTTTGGAAATCCTAGTCCCAAAATTGATATGTATACTATGTTATAGATGATGTGGGATATGCATAACCAAATGATCTCTTTTGAGAATAGGTTGAAAACACATTCGATAAGTTTCTATAGCAGCTTGTGCCTTTGGTCTTTTGATGAGACCATATTTTTCTCAACCTGAAGAGTCTTCTCCTTGTCTTTTGTGCAATTTTTGTGATGAAGCTCATGACCCAATGACTTGTGAGCCTTTTTTGGTTTCCAAAGAAATGGTGAGAGGTAAAAAAATACTCATGTAGTTGTCATCGAACAAGAAGAATAATATGATGATGTAGTATATGCTACCATGACTAGAAGTCAAGTAGTTTATAATTATTTCCTACCTAAATCTATGCAAAATCCTAGTCTAGTAAATGTTACAATTAGTAAAAATAAGGAAAATAATAAATATGGACCTTTTCCATCTTTAGAAAAACCACTAATACATGTTTTCCAACACAAAATCTTGTTGTTCTATCATAGAATATTGTTGTTCTCTCACATAGCTACTTACCTTACAATGTGGCTAACAACATTGTAGCTCTTAAAGAAAATATTAGTTTTTTTGTGTACTTTGAGGCCCAAAACAACAAAAGAACCTTAACAAGACACTTGATGTCCATGTTTTAACAATTATAAATAATGGGGTAGCAACATCTTTAAAGGTAAATGCTATTGATTTGGAACATTTTTTTCAAAAAGAGGTAAGTGTGCTACTGCAGTATTTTTAGAGCCTAGTTATCCTCCTTATTATGTCTCCATATGAATTTGGGGAAAATTGTTCATTATTGCCAAATTAATGGAGGTTCATATCCCAACATCATGTCCAAATTAATCATGAAAGAACTTAGTCTCAGTTGCACGAATGAAGTCGATAATATTGTTACCTTTAATAAGAAGATGCAACCAACTTTTGGATAGATTAAATACCTCACCCTAGTCATGTGTTCTCACCTAGAGATCTAGATCACTTGTAATTTCTTAGTGATTGATATGGAAATAGGAAACTTTTCCATAATCTCAGGATGATAGTGGGATGTTAAGCCCTAATATTGGCTCACTACCCCTTAATTGGGGCATATTATATTAGTAATGTTATTTTATTTATGTCAGCTTTAGGCCATTAGTTGTAATTATACCTCCTAGTCTCCTATATATACCAAGGAGACATTTTCATTTTGAATCATCTTGTACTTGAACATTTAAGTGGGGTAAAAGGAGGTTTCCCCCTCAAAGAGGCTCATTATCCAAAATTATTTCTTTTTCAAGGCGTTGAGTACATTTTCTGAGGTTTTTCTATGCTATATTGATATTTGGTTCTTAACATATGGTATCAGAGCTCAAGGTCTTGGGGTTTCGCTACTACATCTGAGACACCTTGGAATTTTCGCTATAACTTGTTTTCTACAATGTTTTAGAACGGCTTGGAGGATATTTAGTATACGGATCAAGGTACGTTGGGTTCAAAATTCAGCTCTTGAGGCCTTATAATTTCGGAAATACAGCCTTTACAAGATAGGGTTCTGGAATCATCCTGAACTAAGTCATTGTGGAATTTTCGCTATAAAAACTTTTTTGTAATGTTTCAGACCCTAAACTCCGAAGGATATTTATAGAAATTAGTAAGGTATCTGTGGTAAAAATTCCAGCTTCTAGGTCATCTTAAATTTGTAGATACACCTTGTGTAAGATAGGGTATCTGACTAGTCTCAATAAGGTGTTCCAGGTAAAACAATCATAAATTATTCCTAGAGTATCCAAATTGAGTGGTACTAGTTTCATTGGATCGTGGACAGTCTGTAGTATTTTTGGTGTGAGTTTCAAAATTTTATATCAATTATTTTGTGCGGGGCACGCTATACAAGTGAGATCTCCTGGAAAGGCCAAAAATCGGCAAGTTGTGGGGAAGTTACCATAAATTCCACTTGGCACATCCAATTTTGATCAGACCTATGGAATTACAGAGAATAAATATCAGAGAACTATATAAAAGAAATTTTCATACCCATAAGGGTTGAAACTTGGGAGATACAACAGAAGAAATATTGTCTAGCAAAACCACCTCAAAATCAAGGTTCAAAAGTGATACTTGGCCAACATGCCACCCAAAAAGGGAACTTCTACACCAAATAAGCCTCCAGAAAATCCTACTTGGACTCTTGATAAAGGTGAAGAAATGTGTAGGGACATAAATTATTTACAAAAGAAGATAGTAACAAAAGATTAACTACAAGAGATGATGGAGGGTTTAAAATGGTAGATCATGGAAGTATTGAAAAAATTTGTAACAGAGAAGTCACCTGAAAGTGAAAATGCATCCCATGAAATTCATGATGAGGACACAAGGAAGGTGAATCAAGAATGGAGAAACTCCAACTTTGGTTTGAAGACCAACCACGATCCTAATATTGATATGAGGAAGTTTGATGGCAAGGACCCAATCACATGGATACTTCAGATGGAGCAATTTTTTGATCTCCATAATGTGCCACATACACAAAAGGTACGAATTGCTTCTTTATATTTAGAACCTAATCAATTTGTATGGTATCAATGTCTTTGTTCTCGCAAATCACTCGTCACTTGGACAATTTTCATGGAAGAAATGATAGCACACTATGACGATACAAGGAGCAATACCTTATTTAGCCAATTGATAAATCTCAAGCAAAAGGGTTCAGTTACCGAGCACATTGAGAACTTCCAAAGATTGAATATAAAGGTAATCGTTATTCCATATGAGTGCTTGATTGATGTATTTATAGGAACTTTAAAGGATAACATTCAACATGAGGTTCGCCTTTGGGAACCCAAATCATTGGAGAATACATTTAAGGTCGCAAGAAATGTTGAAAGTAAAAATATGGCTATGGCTACTAGAAGGACAAATCCTAACATCTATAGAGAGAACAATGCTCCTTCTTCTAAAACACCTCAACCTACAAGGTTGACACCTCAACAATTGGAGGAAAGAAAAGGAAAAGTTGTATGTTTTAATTGTGACAGCAAGTACAGTAAGGGACATAAGTGTGGTAAGAAGAAATTATTCTACATATATTGTGAAGAGAAAGGAGAACAAGAACAAGAACCATCTCAAGATGAAAATGTAGAAGTAATTTCATCTGAAGAGTTGACTCCCACGATATTGTGTAATGCATTGGCTGGAATTAGCACTCCTCAAACCCTCAAGATTGAAGGATACATCAAAAAGAAAAAGGTAATATTCCTAATTGATTCTGGCGTACTCATAATTTCATTCACTATAAATTAGCCAAAGATCTCAATTTCTTTGTATATCCGACGCCAGAGTTTCAAGTAATGATTGCAGATGGAGGAACTATCAATTGCTCAGGAAAATGCAATAAGATCAATCTTACTATATGGGAATATGGAATGAATAGTCCAATGATTTCTATACCCATGGGTGGTGCAGATGTTGTACTAGGAATCCAATGGTTACAATCATTAGGAACAGTGGCTTTTAATATTCAAGAACTTTTCATGAAATTTTCATTGGAAGGAAAAGAAATTGAGTTAAGAGGTATCACAGGGAAACCCGATAAGGTGATAAGTTCTAATGGCATGACAAAATTATTGAAAAAGGGGCATCAAGGCGTTATTGCACAACTATGCTCACTAGATGTTCAAACATATAAGCCATATATTCCTCAAGATATCCAAAGGATCATTGATAAGAATTCCAAAGTATTTGAAGATATTCCCAAAGGTATTCCACCCACTCGAATTCATGATCATGAAATTCACCTAATTCCTAGGAGTGTTCCTCCTAACATCAGGCCATACAGATACCCTTACGCCCAAAAGAGTGAAATTGAGTGCATGGTTGAAGAAATGTTAGAGGCTAGAATTATTAGACCTAGCCAAAGTTCTTACTATGCACCAATGGTAATGGTATTCAAGAAAGATAGCTCATGGCGTATGTGTCCATATTATAGAGAGCTCAACAGAATCACTATTAAAGATAAGTTTCCCATTCCCGTCATTGATGAATTGTTAGATGAACTGCATGGAGAAATCGATTTCACAAAATTGGATCTTCGTTCAGGGTATCAACAAATCATAATGAAGGAAGAAGATATCCCAAAAACAACATTCCGAACTCATGAAGGCCATTATGAATTTTTGTTCATGCCTTTTGGCCTTACAAATGCACCTTCCACATTCCAAGGGTTGATGAATTCCATTTTCAAACCCTTCCTTCGAAAATTTGTGTTAGTATTTTTTTATGATATACTAATCTATAGCAAGTCTTGGGAGGATCATCTGTGACATGTTGACAAGGTGCTAAAACTACTAAAGGAGCAACAACTATATTCCAAACCATCCAAATGTTTCTTTGGAGTAAAGGAGGTAGAGTATTTGGGTCATATTGTATCTCATGAAGGTGTCAAGGTAGACCCTAACAAGATTAAGGCCATGATGGACTAGACG
>ML777649.1:335938-353953 GCA_009831015.1 Picea engelmannii
ATTCACTGCATTACACAGATGAGCCAGGTCCTCACATGTTCACCTATGCTCGTCCATAGGAACGTCTGCTCTACAGATCTGTTTTCCCACTACCACCAACAGGAGGATCATCTAGAATCTTCACATCAACTTTGTTTTTGTTCATAGGAGGCCATCACATCATCTTCGTTCTTATTCTCATGATTATGTGCCCAACATGGTTTTGGGATTTCCCACGTTCACCATGTGCTCAGCCACAGGCACGTCCTAACTCAACAGATCGCTTTTCCACCGAATGATCATCTGGATTTCTTCTCTCACACATCATGGAGGAGGCCATATACATTCCTATCCCCTGTCCCAGGCTGGAACCACAAAACCTTTATTAGGGGTTTTCTCTCAAGTTTGTAAGCTGAGAGTAAGACTTCACATAGTTGCTATATTCCACATCTCATAGGTTTGTAAGCTAGAGGATGTCTCCTATAGATGCATTCATCAACACTCCCTCTCAGATAGGGAGGCATTCTTCATCAAGACAAGTCTCATACCAATGTACTCTGAGTTTTGTCTTTGGATAAGGTCATCCATACTCCCTCTTAACTCGAAAGGAGTTCTTCACCAAGTAAATGTTTGTTGTAAAATTTTGCAGTCTGCTCTGCTGTAGAAAGGTACTGCAAGTATATAATTTTCTTCTGCATCATATCTCTGACATAAGAAAAATTTATCTCTTTGTGTGACAAACCATTAGGAAGCTCTGGGTTCTTTAAGGAGATTTATATATGGCTCTTTGTCATCAACATATGATCTAATCTGTCGAAAGTATGTGAAGCCACATTTCTTCTCACACTTATTTTTATATATATGCATACTTTGTCTTTGGTGCACTTAAGGCTACAGAGTTATGTTTCTTGCTGCAATAGGAAACCATGGAAGATTTCTAGGTAGAACATCAACAGGATGTGCTCTTCCGGTCCACTGTTATTTCTGCTCAATCTGAACCGGCATGAATCAAGTCTGGTGTTTAAATGGATACATGAGTGATCCAATCAACTATGGATTGGTCTCATCTTGAATCAACATCAATCTTCTTCTTTAAATCCATCACAGTGGATTTTCATTCTGTCATACTTCTTGTCCCAAGAAGTAGTGTATCATACTCATATCCTTTATGAAAATCAGAAGTCAATGCTTGCTAGTTTGTTTGTTTTTTAACAACTAGGATTTCTGAGTAAGTCATCAGGATCAGGTTCTTATCACCAACATTGTATAGGTTTGGATCAACAACGCTCTTGCTGAAATCCAAACTCATCAAGAATATATCTATATGATATAGATTCCAACTCATGGATGGTGGTACTGATGGAATTGAATCGGTTCACTGGTTCAAGTGTCTCGTCATGGACAACTCCCTATGTTTATGAGAAACCTCTGTCTATGGATCTTGTTTTTTATTTCTTGATACTTCCATCAGTTGCATGCTTGATCTTATAGATCCACTTGGAATTTACCATAGACTTCTCTTTCTGGTCCCTAAATAATATCTTATGCATCATTCTTTAAGACATATTGGTATTCTTTTGTTATGGCATCTTGCCATACAAGTCCTCTTATTGCTTCTCTAAGACAAAGAGTCTCAGCATCAATGAAGTGTCTCATGACTGAAGGATAGCTCAAAAAATCTATTTTTGCTTTCTCGGAATGTGCCTTGAGAAGCTTGTATGTTTCTCTGCCTCTAGAAGAGTGAGTTTAGGTAGGTATTTTATGCCCTACTACAATATCTCTGAACATATCAAATAGAGCGACTGGATCAACTGGAATAATGTCTTTCTCCCTCTGAACTGTTGAAGGGGGAGAAGGTATAGTCTTACTTTCAATCTACATCTGAGATTCTCTGGACCTTTGAAAGATTATCTCTTCTTCAAGGACAACGTTTCTGCTTGTCTCAATCTGTTCTGTAACTATGGATGTCAATCTGGAATGTATTTGAAGATTCAATGTATCATTTCTTTCTAAAGGATCTATCTTGGACTTCTTCTCTTTGAATGAAAATACATTGGGCATCCAAATAACCTGAAGTGTTTAATTTCAGGCTTCACTCTAGTGAAGGCTTTTATTCTGGTGAAGACTCTTATTCTGAACATATACTGTGTCATGCATGCTTCTGCCCATGAAATCATAGAAATATTCTGATCATGCATTAATGCATTGATTGTCTCTAGGATGGTTCTGTTCTTCCTCTTTCTCAAATAGTTTTGTCTCCCTCTGAGCTAATGTGACTCCCTCTGAAGTATAATCATCTTCCTTTGTTCTTGATCTGTCTGGAACAAAAAAATGAGAGGAACCAAAACAAGAATATATCCTAAAGGAGAATAATGAGTACATCTCTAGAATCAAAAAAAATTAAGGATTGTTATCATAGCTACAACACCTATTTGTAATGTAGCAACCTTTAGAAATATAAGTTTAGAGGAATGACAATTACAACAATAAAACCTGGAGTCTTTCAGTGTGTTGCTTTTCTTCCAAGTCTCCTTCACTCAATATAACAAGTGATTTCTTCAACCTATATTTTGTACTAGGACAATATTCTATCTTGACAGAAGGTTGGGTTAAAGAACAAACTCTATGATCTCAACTTTAATCCATCTAATATCTTGATTTTAATTTTGACCAAAGGTTAGTATGATGGTCATAGCTTCAATATGTAATCTAGATCAAAATAATGTCATAACAAGTAGATGCATATTAGAATAATCAAACATGGGTTGCATTATTCTTTTGAATGTGTTGGATCTTGAGATCCTTCTGGATTTATGACAAGAGATCCCTTCTCTTGCAAATACCCTTTAAAGCTTAACAATTTAAACATATGTGAGTACATACCTCTGATAGTATTTGCAAGTAGTGGCACCATCTGGTAGAAACAGTAATAACTCTTAAAAGACTTCAAGGGTGACCGCAAATGGTACAACAATCGATACTTCAACTGATACTGCAACTAATTTTGAAACTGCAACTGCAACTGCAACTTAGGGTTTTATTAGGAAACCATAATTTTTCAAACTTCAAATTTTGAAATTCTGATCCAGGGGATAGATGCGCTGAGCTGAGGCAAGTAAGCTGGTGCAGTCAGATTTCTAAAAATCCAAATTTTACCCCCTCAAACTTGACCAGTGGATTTCTAGACTGGTGCTTCTGGTTTTCTGGTACTTTTGGTACTTTGTGAAAACTAGGGTTTCACTTTCCGGGAGATATACCCACTGAAAAGGTGCACTCAAGGTGCCAAATATTTCCTTGCGTTAGGGTGCACTTTTCTAGAAGGTTTTGAAGCTAAAAATCTTCTTCAATAAAAATCCCTAATTTTCATGTACGACAACATTGACGTTTTTCCTTTTTCTTGTGAAGAATGTTTGTGCAATGGGTTCTTTCAAGACCTATGCTCTGATACCATGTTGATTTTTTATAGCATTAGGTTAGGCATGAAGTTCATTTGACTTTAACAATTAACCATAACCATCAATGTTGCAGCAACCAAGATCACATGAAGAAACACCATGCATAAGAACACAAAATATATCATGGGAAACCCTTCTCAAACAAGGGAGAAAAACCTAGCCAAATCCTTTTCTATATTCTTCAAGAGAATTACCCTTACCACCAAGAATATCCTAGCACACAAGAGGGTGCACAAAACCCTAGAACTCTAGCGCCCAATAGAGGTGTGCACCTTTGTCAAAGAGAAGTACTTTCTGAAATTTCTAAAATATGTGAGGAGGATATGATTCTACAATGGAGAATCATCTCCTACTTATATTAGACTTTGACTAATTAGCAAGGGCATCTTATTGGCACAACAGGGCCGACCTCTCTAAGTCAAATACACTTTATCATTATATTTATTATTATAATTAATATTCACATTATTAATTATCTTCTTTATATTAATCATATTAACATAGGGTCGATTTGTACCCTTTACATAATAACTAGGGTTACAGGTAGGTATGACTCTTGAACAATATATAGCAAAGGATCTGATACACCCACTAGTGCTCATCCACTAGGGGCCACTTCCATAGGGATTCCATGGACCTGATTCACTGCATTACACAGATGAGCCAAGTCCTCACACGTTCACCTATGCTCGTCCATAGGCACGTCTTCTCTACAGATCTCATTTCCCATTGCCACCAATAGGAGGATCATCTGGAGTATTCACATCAACTCTATTGTTGTTCAGAGGAGGCCATCACATCATCTTCATTCTTATTCTCATGATGATGTGCCCAACAATTTTTTGGGATTTCCCACATTCACCATGTGCTCAGCCACAGGCACGTCCTAACTCAACAGATCGCTTTTCCACCGGATGATCATCTGGAGTTCTTCTCTCTCACGTTGTGGAGGAGGCCATATACATTCCTAGCCTTGTCCTAGGATAGAACCATGAACCCTTTATTAGGGTCTTTCTCTCAAGTTTGTAAGTTGAGAGTAAGACTTCACATAGCTTCTATATTCCACATCTCATAGGTTTGTAAGCTGGAGGATGTCTCCTATGGTTGCATTCATCAACAACAACAGCTTCACTAGCTCACACTCTTTCCCTAGTAATTGTACAGATTATAGAATGGAATGAATGAGTGAATGATGAGAATTACACTAAATTCCCAACATTATATATGTATGTGCCATTTTTTACACTTGGTACTCAAGGAACTACCTTTTCCCCCACTTGGTAATTTGTTCCTCCACATAGGAACTTAGGATGAAATTATATCACAAGAATTAGGACTTAGGAATAATATTACATATTCCTTGGCTTACATCCCATTGACTTAGCTCATGTTTCCTCTCAAGTCCTAGCCCCCTTTCCCTCTCATGGAGGCCTAGCCCCCCCCCATACTCTTTTGTTTGACTTGGTCTACAATATTAATGTATTTTATTAATATGTTCGAATGTGATTACATATTACCTTTTTTTGGATCATTGTCCTTTCAACTCATAGGCTCCTTGGTCTAAATGATGCAGGAGCATCTCAAGTGAGCCAGCGCGGAGGCAAAAGATAGCTGGAAAAGCGCCTAGAGCAAATTTTGAAAATATCTTGAAACATTAATGAAGTCATCAAGTGGAGGCACACTTGTAAAATGTAATCGGACCTTGAGCGATCCTCTCTTGTCCTTATAAGGTAGAAGGCATTTATAATAGTAAATGCAAGTAGATAGAATTTAATGTGTAGATTAGACAGTTTTAGAATGAGAGAGGGAAATGGAATATAGACACCCTCATTGTGTAGTGTAATATAGAACAGAACAGATAGAAGAGATTATGCCAATTGAGAGCATAGTAGTGAAAAACATTACCAAGAGAGAAGAGAATACAGAGATGGAACAGAGAAACTGTGTTTGAAAAACACCCATGTACAGAGATATGAGTTAATAGAAGAAGTCTTAATTCAGATTCATGGCATTGTATTTGTTTCTTGTATGGGTATGCTAAATGGTATGTTCATGGTTTTAATCTTTCTGTCATGCAATTTCTTTTATGCTATGTATGAATGATTTCTTGTTGAATGTTTGAAATCTAAGAGGAAAGGGTAAATGAATGAGTTTCAATTGTTTCTCTATCTGAGCAAGAGTTCCTGCAAGGAGTGCAGTTGAATTGTCAGCAAGGAGTGCATTGAAAAAGGATTCAGAGGTTTGTCTCTGAAAGCTCAGATAGGGTAGCTTTTGTTCTCATTCACACAAAAGTGCATTTAGGCATAGGAGTCGTGCAAGGTGTGCACAGGTCAGTTAGAGTTTCAGGTCTTGTATCCTGAATGAAGTATTGAGAGACTGTTGTTGCAGGGTGTGTGCAGAGTCGAAAGGAGTTCAACACTTGGAAGTGTTTGAAGGTCAGCCACAAGAAGTGCGTGCAGGAGTCTTTTTCAAGATTCAGAGTTGGAGAAAGCTCAGGAAGGATAAAACCTTCGAAAACATTGAAGGAATCACAGGAGGTTGTGCAGCGGACGGAGAGAAGGCGTTGCAAGTGGCGTTGCAGGCAATCGAGTACCATGGGAAACCCACTCGGTAAAAAGTTGCAGAAGTCCTTGTGAAGGGAAAGAGACAGATGGTCCGAATCTTCTGTGGAGAATTCATGAAGTCCCGTGAGCCGTTAGATCTCACGAAGGATCAGGGGAGTTACGGCGAGTGCTTCCAAGAGGTTTTAAGCTCAGGAGAGGTAGAACCGTAGATTCAAGCCAATAGGGGCCATTGGATTTACAAGTGGATTTCTATTTCGGGGTTTTGTAGGTTGAAGCCCCATAATCTTTGCGATAGGACTCAAGAAATCATGAAACGCGAAGTCCCGAAGGGACAAAAGGATTGTGTGGACCATAGAATCGCAGGGTGGACAGGTGGCGCACTACCGACACGGAAGTCAAATTCCGTTGACCATTTCAAGGTTTTGGGGGGTGAAGTCTCGAAATCCTTGCATCAGGATTTGCGAAATCGCAAAGTCTGAAGTCTCGACGGAGTGAAGGACCGTTGGAAGGTCAACCTTGTGAGTGCATCAGAGTTTCAGTAGTTTGGGTTTCGGGAATCGAGGGGATGAGTTGCTTGACATCGCAACTCCCGAAATTGCGATAAGGAGAAATCCAAAACTGGCAAGGGAAAGGGTCAAGTGTTGATTGTTTTCGGGTTTCAAAGATTTAGAGACAAGGCGCTTGACCACTGGATTTGCGAAAGCATGAAGTTTGATCTCCCGAAGCATAAGGGGTAATTTCTCGAAGTTAATTGTGGGTGTAGATTTCCCGAAAGGGAAATAGAGGAGCCATTTCTGAGAGCTCTTCAGGCCAGTGTAAGGGGAAAGATCTTGTGTACGTGGACTTCCGACCTGCGGGTTGGAAGGGTTGTGCCAAGTTTGGTATCAAAGCACAGAAAGGTTTCTTTGCTTTTTGTAGCAAGGAAAAGGAGAATTCACCATGCCGCCGAGAAGAAGGGATAGACAAACACCTGATCCACCAAAGGAGAGGGAAATGCTGAGAAGAAGGGGTAGGCAGATGCCTGATCCATCCACGGAGAGAGATGTGTGATCTATGCGCCAGACTTGAAGACATGGAGACAGCACAGAGGCGTACAGTCAATGTTGGGGATCTTAGTGATTTCGACAGTGAAATTGAGGTTGGACATGAAGAAGAAGAAGTTGCAGCCGAAGATGCAGCAAACGAATGTTTGATTAGGGCTATTGCAAGAATGGGTGCAAGAGCGGAAATGGACATTCCAGTTTATGAGGGAAATCTGGATGCAGAGGAGCTTCTAGACTGGATTAGAGCTCTGGACACATATTTTGACTATGAAGATGTCGAAGAGGACAAGAAAGTCAAACATGTTGTCATGAGATTAAAGGGACATGCATCATTGTGGTGGGATGAGCTACAAGATGACAGACGCTGCAAAGGTAAGAAGAAGATCAAAAGTTGGGACAGAATGATCGTGAAGATGAAGGCAAAATTCATCCCCAGAGATTACCAGATTACTCTGTTTCGAAGGATGCAAAACTTGAGGCAGAAGCTGATGACAGTGAAAGAATACACTGAAGAATTCTACAGGCTGAACATCAGGGCAGGTCATCGGGAGAGAGATGATGAAAAAAATTTCAAGTACATGAATGGTCTGAGATACGACATTCAAGATGAGATGAGCATGATGACCATCTGAACGATGGAAGATTCTTATCAGATGGCTCTAAAAGCTAAAGAGAAGATGAGCCGAAAGCAGGGTCAAATAGGCCAAGGCAGAAGTCAGCCCAATGGAAAATTAGTTTCCCAAGATAAAAATCAGAAACCCAAGGAGGACTGGAAGAAACCTCAGACTTGAAATGAAAGAGGTGGAATCTCACAGCGAGGGAAATATGCTGAACAGAGAGGGCAGCATACCGAACAGAGAGGAGATTATGCTGATAATAATATTTTTCCCTATACCAGAGGTAGAGGAAGAGGAAGAGGTGGAGTAATAACATGCTTCACATGTGGAAAGATTGGGCACAAATCTTATGAGTTTCCAGACAGAAAGAAGGAAGGTGGTTAGACTCACATCGGCGAAGCACAGAGGCGAAATATTGAGGCAGAGGATGTTGAAGGCGGAAGATCATTGATGATGCGAAAAGTTCTTTTGACACCAGAGAAGGAGGTGGAGAGTTCAGTCCAAAGAAATAGACTTTTCCGGACTGCTTGCAAGACCAAGGAAAAGGTATGAAAGCTCATTGTGGACAGTGGTAGCATAGATAATCTCGTTTCCACAGAGATGGTAGAAAATATGGAGCTGGAGACGATTGATCACCCAAGCCCATACAGAGTTTCGTGGCTACAAAAAGGACATCGGGTAACTGTCACTAAACAATGCTTAGTTGAATTCAAGATAGGAGGATATAATGATAAGATATTATGTGATGTTATTGCTATGGATGTTTGTCATCTATTGTTGGGTAGACCATGGCAATATGACAGGAATGTGATTCATGATGGGAGAATGAACACATACACCCTAGAGAAGAATGGGAGAACTCACATGTTGCTTCCAATCAAGGATAAGGAGGTGAAACCTGAAGTAAGTAACACTGTAATTCTCATGAGTGGGAAGGAAATTCTTACAGAGGTCAAGAAGAAAGAAGAACCGCAATTCATTGTGGTCAGGAAACCGAAGATTGTTTTGACCAGCACAAGGGTGGATGATTTACCAGAAGAGGTTTAGGAACTATTGGAAGAGTTCGCTGACATAGTAGTGGACGAACTACCTCGTTCGTTGCCACTGATCAGAAGTGTGAGTCATCATATTGATCTCATACCAGGAGCCAATTTTCCAAACAAAGCAGCGTACAAATTGATGCCGCAAGAGAATGAAGAAGTTAAGAGACAAGTCCAGGATTTGTTGGACAAAGGATTAGTCAGAGAAAGCTTGAGTCTGTGTGTTGTTCCGACAGTACTCAGTCCGAAGAAAGACAGAGGCTGGAGGATGTGTACCGACTCGAGGGAGATTAACAAAATAACCATCAGGTACATATTTCCATTGCTAAGAATGGATGATCTGATGGATTGCTTGAGTGGAGCAAAGTATTTTTTGAACATTGATTTGAAAAGCGGTTATCATCAAACCCGCATGAGAGAAGGTGATGAATGGAAGACAGCATTCAAAACCAATGAAGGGTTGTATGAATGGCTTGTTATGTCGTTTGGCTTAATGAACGCGCCAAGTACTTTCATGAGGTTGATGAACGAAGTCCTAAGGGAGTTCATTGGAAAATTTGTTATCGTATATCTAGATGACATATTGATTTTCATTAAAATAGTGGTAGATCATCTGAAACATTTGGCTACAGTGATGGAGAGGTTACAGCAGGAGAAGTTTCTGATAAACATGAAGAAATCCTCATTCATGAAGACAGAGCTCATTTATTTGGGTTTTGTTATTTCTGCAGATAAATTGAGGATGGATCCAGACAAAGTGGAAGTGATTAAGAATTGGCCATCACCGAAGAGTATATTTGAGGTGAGAAGTTTTCATGGATTGGCCAGTTTCTACCAGAAGTTCATCAGAAATTTTAGTGGAATTAGTGCACCAATGATGGAAACAATGAAGAAGAGACACAAATATTTTCACTGGACAGAAGAAGTTGAGAAGAGTTTTAATCTGTTGAAGAGGAAGATCACGGAACAACCAATTTTGGTGTTGCCGGATTTCCAAAAGACATTTCAAGTGAAATGCGATGCAAGTGGATTTGCAATAGGGGCAGTCTTGAGTCAAGAAGATAGGTCGATAGCATACTTCAACGAGAAGCTGAATGAAGTGAAAGTGAAATACTCCACGTATGATAAGGAGTTCTATGCTATCATTCAGGCATTGAAGAAATGGAGACATTACTTGATCCTGAAAGAGTTTTTGTTATACCGTCACAATCATGCACTGCAGTTTGTGACTCAATAGGAAAAGCTGAATCAGAGACATGTTGAATGGGTTGAATATATGCAGAATTTTACTTTTGTGATTAAACATATTTCTGGTACTGCTAACAAAGTTGTTGATGCTTTGAGCAGGAAGTGTTTGCTATTACAGGAGTTCAAAGTCAAAACATTGGGTTTTGATGATCTTAGGGACATGTACAGGGATGATCCATATTTTAAGGAGGCGTATGAAATAACTGAGAATCCAATTCTCAGAGATAGAGGCCAATGGATAGAATACATGATCCAGGAATGATTACTATTTAAAGGTAATTAGATTTGTATTCCAAAATTCTCCATGAGGGAGAATTTGTTGAAAGAGAAACACAGTGGAGGATTGGCAGGACACTTTGGTCACAACAAGACGTTCGCGAAGTTGAATGAGTCATATTTTTGGCCAGGAATGCAAGCAGATGTCAAGAGATTCATGGACAGATGCAGAATTTGCCAGCATTTGAAGGGAAGGAAACAAAATGTATGGTTTTATCAACCATTTCCCATACCTGAGATGTCGTGGGATGCAGTCAGCATGGATTTCATATTGGGGTTGCCAAGAACACAAAGAGGTTTTGACTCAATCTTTGTGGTGGTGGATAGATTTTCCAAGATGGCACACTTCATTCCATGTCAGAAAACCAATGACGCAACTCACATTGCGAATTTGTTTTTCAAATAAGTCATTCAACTTCACGGCTTACCAAGGAGAATAGTTTCGAATCGAGACACTAAGTTCATAGGACACTTCTGGAGGACCTTATGGAAGAAGTTGGGAACTAACTTATCATTTAGTTTGTCTTATCATCCTCAGATGGATGGACAGACAGAAGTGGTGAACAGAAGTCTGGGAGACTTGCTGAAAATCTTGGTGACAGAACACCACAACTAGTGAGACAACATATTACCACAGGCGTAGTTTGCTTATAACAACTCAGTTAACAGAAGCACAGGGCAGAGTCCATTTCAGATTTTCTATGGCATGCATCTGAGAGGAATTTCTGAGTTAAGGGATTCAGAACAAATTGCAATTAGGAGTGTTAGTGTAGAAGATTTCGCTGAAGCGATGAAGGAACTTCACATCCAGGTGAAGGAGAGATTGCAGAGTTCGAGCCAGGAATATAAGCGCAGAGCATATCAACACAGGAGATAGCTTCAATTTGAATTTGGTGATTTCATTCTAGCACATTTGAGAAAGCAAAGGTTTCCGACAGGAACATATAATAAACTGAAAATGAAGAAAATTGGACCATGTAAGGTCTTGAAGAAATTTGGGGCAAATGCTTACGAGATTGAATTACCCGATGGGATCGGAATTTCTCCGATATTCAATATCTTAGATTTGTACCCATATAAAGCTAAGGAAACAGGGACAGGAAATGAACAGCCAGAGGTCCAGTGGACAAAACAGATGCCAGTTGCAGAAAAGTCGCAGATGGAGCGCATACTGGACAAAAGAGTGAGAAAAAAGACCAGGCAAAAGCAATACTTTGAATATTTGGTCAAGTGGAAGGGCCATCCAGTTGAAGATGCCAGCTGGGAGAATGAAACATAAATCTATAGGCATGGACACACCATACGTGAGCTCATGGATAGGAGCCCATGAAAATTTTCAAGCAAGGGAGTATGATGCAGGACCATCTCAAGCGAGCTAGCGCGGAGGCAAAAGACAGTTGGAAAAGCGCCCAGAGAAAATTTTGAAAATATCTTGAAACATTAATGAAGTTATCAAGTGGAGGCACACTTGTAAAATGTAATTGGACCTTGAGTGATCCGCTCTCGTCCTTAGTAGGTAGAAGGCATTTATAATAGTAAATGCAAGTAGATAAAATTTAATGTGTAGATTAGACAGTTTTAGAATGAGAGAGGGAAACAGAATATAGACACCCTCATTGTGTATTGTAATATAGAACAGAACAGATAGAAGAGATTATGCCAATTGAAAGCATAGTAGTGAAGAACATTATCAAGAGAGAAGAGCATACAGAGTTGGAACAGAGAAACTGTGTTTGAAAAACACCCATGTACAGAGATTTGAGTTAATAGAAGAAGTCTTAATTCAGATTCATGGCGTTGTATTTGTTTCTTGTATGGGTATGCTAAATGGTATGTTCATGGTTTTACTCTTTCTGTCATGCAATTGATTTTATGCTATGTATGAATGATTTCTTGTTGAATGTTTGAAATCTAAGAGGAAAGGGTAAATGAATGAGTTTCAATTGTTTCTCTATATGAGCAAGAGTTCCTGCAAGGAGTGCAGCTGAATTTTCTGCAAGGAGTGCATTGACAAAGGATTCAGAGGTTTGTCTCTGAAAGCTCAGATAAGGTAGCTTTTGTTCTCATTCACACAGAAGTGTAGTTAGGAACAGGAGCCATGCAAGGTGTGCACAGTCCGGTTAGAGTGTTAGGTCTTGTAACTTGAATGAAATTTTGAGAGACTATTGTTGCAGGGTGTGCACAGAGTCGAAAGGAGTTCAACACTTGGAAGTGTTTGAAGGTCAGCCGCAAGAAGTGCGTGTAGGAGTCTTTTTCAAGACACAAAGTTGGAGAAAGCTCAGGAAGGATAAAACCTTTGAAAATGTCGAAGGAAGCACAAGAGGTTGTGCAGCAGACGAAGAGAAGGCATTGCAAGTGGCGTCACAGGCAGTCGAGTATCGTGGGAAACCCACTCGGTAAAAAGTCGCAGAAGTCCTTGTGAAGGGAAAGAGACAAACGGTTGGAATCTTCTGTGCAGAATTCGTGAAGTCCTGTGAGCTGTTAGATCTCACGAAGGAGCAGGGGAGTTACGGCGAGTGCTTCCAGGAGGTTTTAAGCTCAGGAGAGGCAGAACCGTAGATTCAAGCCAACAAGGGTCGTTAGATTTACAAGTGGATTTCTATTTTGAGGTTTCGTAGGTCGAAGTCCTGTAATCTTTGCTACAGGACTCGTGAAATCATGAAACGTGAAGTCCCGAAGGGACGAAAGGATTGTGTGGGCCACAGAATTAGCAAGGTGGACAGGTGGCGCACTACCGACATGGAAGTCAAATTCCGTTGACCATTTCAGGGTTTCGTGGGGTGAAGTCTCGAAATCCTTGCATTAGGATTCACGAAATCGCGAAGTCCGAAGTCTCGACGGAGTTTCGGTAGTTCGGGTTTCAGGAATCGAGGGGACGAGTTGCTTTACATCGCAACTCCCGAAATCGCATTAAGGAGAAATCCGAAACTGGCAAGGGAAAGGGTCAAGTGTTGATTGTTTTCGGGTTTTGGAGATTTAGAGACAAGGCACTTGACCACCGGATTCACGAAAGTGCGAAGTCTGATCTCCCGAAGCATAAGGGGGAATTTCTCAAAGTTAATTGTGGGTGTAGATTTCTCGAAAGGGAAATAGAGGAGCCATTTTCGAGAGCTCTTCGGGCCAGTGTAAGGGGAAAGATCCTGCATACGTGGACTTCCAACCTGCGGGTTGGGAGGGCTGCGTCACTAAATCACACATGCACTTTGGTGTCAAAACATATATACAAAGGCACTCTGGCCCAAAACATCATGGATCACCAGCCTATAAAGCATATGTACATTTACAATTGGGATTCATCCTAGGAGTATTACAGCAAATTCCTCTATGGTGATTTTTATTTTCCATGAGACTACTCTATGGATAAAATTCCATAGTCTTAGATCACCCTTAGTCGCTAAAATTTACAAATGAATTTTCCATCTTTCCTCCATGTCTAAGGGTGCCCTTGGCCCCTAGAGTTTGCAAATGAATTTTTCATCTTTCCTACATGTCTCACAAACTGCATGATACATTAATTTTCATGTTTTTTGGGCATTAATCGTAGAATTGTGGCACCAATGGTTTTGTAAGTAGTGTGATCGGGTCTCAAGTTGCAATGTTGTCAATTTGAAGTGGAACTCACCTGGTCATCCAAATTTGAGCAAAGCGTAGGTTAAAATCAATGATTAATGTCAATCACCTTACCTCAACCTATATATGTTTAACAATACCATATGATCCACGAATGGTTTTCTATCATTGGTTTTATAGACCACGTGGGTGGAGGATATGCACCACATACGCCCATTCAAGTTCAAAAAAATAGACTTCAATCCCCGCGAAGTATGGAGTGGTCTGATACGGTATTGTTGGGGAAAAGTGACATAACCAAAGTTTAATAAATATAGAGGGGTGCTTATCTATGTACATCATAGACTAAAGGTAATCTTCAAAAATCCCATGTGCATATTTTATAAGGAAGATGATGTATCATGTAGAATATGGTTTATAACATATAGGTTATGTTATGAGATGTTCATTGGACTTTGTAAATTTATTACTTGAAACATTAAGTGAATAATACAATATGTAGTGGACCGTGCTCCAATCCAACCAGTAAAAAGTTACAATGCATTTACCATTTTTCACTATATTTTAGATAAACACTTTTATAATTAGTGTATTTTTATTAACACTAAGTGAGATTAAGTAGTAACATATAAATGAAAATGTGAGTTTCTCAAGGAGAATGAAAGGTTACGGATAAGCCTGGACCATTTTAAAAAATCACTACAACTCTACTTAACAGCAAAATAAATTTGCATATATTGAAATAGTTGGAAGAAGGAGATGAATTTGGTTGTTGACTATTTATGAAAAAAGAATGAGGGTTTGCATGATTTGTGGAATCTAATGGAGAAAGAGAAAATAAAATGAAGAGTCTTGGGAAGGAGACAATGCTACAAGTCCTAATCACACCTAGCCACTTCACATGGCTTTTGCAAGACGTGTACCAGGATACTCATTACTCCCTCAGTCACTTCACATGACTGATCTATGAAACCCCTGGATAGAGGGAGAGTATCTTCCCATTGTAGGAGAAACATCACAACTCCCTCTCAACAAAGGTGGACATTCTGCATCATGCCAAGCTTGTCTCTGAATTACTCATACTTCACTTTAGACAGAGGCTTGGTGAAATTTTTTTCTATCTTCTCATCTCTGAATATGTATTGGAGTTCCATTGCTCCTTTATGCACCATGTCTCGGAGGAAATACTATTTGATCTCTATATTCTTTGACTTTACATGAAAGAATGGATTCTATGAAAGATTTGCACAACTTTGATTATCACATTATATCAAAGTTGGCTCCAAATCTAGATCAAATAACCCTTCAAGCAACTTCTGAAGCCACACTGCTTCATGGCTTGCAACACGGGTTGCTATATATTCTACCTCTATTGTAAAAAGTGCCACTGATGACTATTTTTTTCTCAACCATGAGATCGTACCTAATCCCAAACTAAAGCAACATCCTAATGTGTTTTTCATGTCCACTGCACTCCTCGCCCAGTCAGAGTATGTATAACCTTATAGCTTTACTTTATCATCTGAGACATATATGAGTCCATATCCAACCGTACCATGTAGGTACCTCAATACACGCTTTGTTTCTACCAAATGTACATGTCTAGGCACAAACATGTACTAACTCAATGTGTTCACTACAAATCATATATTCGGCATGGTGTTAACCAGGTACATCAAGGATCTGATCAATTGTATGTACATCATGGGATCAACCAAATCTGAAAAAGAATCACTCAAGAGATTCATATTTGTAACCATAGGTGTGGTCATGGAATTGCATTCCATCATCCCGAATCTCTGCAGGATCTCAACTATATACTTTCCTTGGCTAAGTAAGATCTCATCTGGTCTCTACCACACCTCCAATCCCAATAAATAGTGCATCAACCCTAGATCCTTCATTTCGAACTCTAAAGTGAGCTACCTCTTGCACCCATCTATGAGCTTCTCATCCCCTGTAATAAATAGATCATCAACATATAGTACCAATATCAAGGGGAAACCATCTTCAACCTTGTAGTAAAGGTTGGGATATGCATCACTCTTGGTAAACCCCAAGCTCATCAAATAACTGTCTATTATGGCATACCATGCCCTGGGTGCTTGTTTAATCTTGTACAAATCTTTCTTCAATTTACAAACATGGTACTCCTTCCCATAGGTTACAAAACCTTGTGTATTCTCTATGTACACTTCTTCTTCAATTACACCATTCAATAAAGTAGTATTTACATCCATTTGGTGTAATTTCTAGCCCATAACAGAAGTGATAGAAATAATAGATCTAATAAAAGTATACCTAGCTACTGGAGCAAATTTCTCGTCATAATATTCTCCCTCTTTACGAGAGAATCCTCTAAACACAAATATATCTTTGTACTTCTCTATGCTACCATCTGCAGCATGCTTGATCTTGTAGATCCACTTGGAAGTCACTATTGAATTCCCTTCTAGTCTCGGAACCACTTCCCACGCATCATTCTTCATGATGTATTGGTACTCTTCCATCATAGCATCCTTCCACACTTGTTTCTTTGCAACTTCCTCATAAGTGGAAGGTTTTGAATCAATGATCTTACTCATCAGTGCCACATAGCTAGAAAACTTGTGTGGTCTCTTTCTCTCTCTGAAGAAGCCGCTGGGAGTTTCATGTTTTTCCGCTTCCTACAAAGTGTTATGGAGCCATGTTGGTCTCTTCTTGGTAACTGTAACCTCTTTGGGTGGATCTATCGGTATATCTGGCTCTACTGTTTCATTTTGATCTTCTGAAGTAGATTCAATCATCATTGCATCCTTTGGAGCCTCTTCCTCCTCTATGTCCTCATCCATGTGAGACTCTCTAGATTTCTTGAAGGTTGCTTCTTCATCAAATGTGACATCCCTACTAATCTCAATATGTCTTTGTCCAGGGATGTATATTTTATAATCCTTTGAAGTCTCATTGTATCCAATGAAGGTGCTCTTCTTTCCCAAAGGATCTATCTTCATTCTCTTTTATTTGGGAACATGTATGTACACTAGGCATCCATATATCCTCAAGTGGTTGACTTATGGTTTATTTCGGTGAATACTTCTTATGGTGTCTTGTTCCCCAATATCTTATGAGGACTTATGTTCTAGAAATATATAGTTGTATTGGATGCTTCTGCCCATAGATGCATGGGTAAGTTTTGGCCATGGATCATTGCTTTAGTTTCTTCTACAATTGATTTGTTCTTTCTCTCTGTAACCCCATTTTATCATGGGTTGTAGGAAGTTATCATCTCCCTCTTAATCCTTGCTTCTCTGCAAAATTCCTTGAACTCATTTGAGGTTTATTCACCTCCATTATCTGACCTCAAAACTTTAATCTTACTTCCAGAAATATTTTCTACTAAAGCCTTGAATTCTTGAAATTTATTGAAAACTTCATCTTTTTCTTTCAAGAAATATATCCACGTTTTATGTGAGAAATCATCAATAAAAGTGACATAATATAAAAAAAAAATTACCTAGATATGGCACTGTCATTTTTCCACATATATCTAAATGTATAATGTCCAAGATCCCCTTGGATCTATTGTCACTGCTTGCAAAAATTCCCTTGGCATTATTTCCAAGTGCACATCCTTTGCATACTCCATCATGCTCTGCCTGCATATTTGGTAGACCTATAACCATCTTGCTCAAAATTGGCAAGGGTCTGTGGTTGAGGTGAGAAAGTATTTGATGCCATAGCTCACTAGAGTTAATATTTTTTTGTACAAGATCTTGTGTTGGGTGTCCCTTTAATTTATACAATCCTCCCTCTCGGATACCAATCACAGTAGTTGAATCTATACTTGATGTTGATTGTGGAGCCTGATTATCTTCCTGATTCAGAGGTCCTTGTGTTTCAGTCATGTTTATACCCCATGAAGTATTTACACCCCAAAAGTATGTACACTCTTACACGCAGGGGTGTGCAGAGGGGGGGTACCCCCTCTGCGGGGTCCGGGGGGTCCATCCCCCCAGCTGGGGGGTCTGGGGACAAGAGGGCCCCCAGTGGGGGTTCGAGGGAAACGTCCCCCGATGGGGGTTCGGGGGCGAAGCCCCCGAAGCAAAATTTTCCTTATAAAAGTATATTGTAATTTCATTGTAAATCTGGACCATTCATTATAAGGTCGCAGATCTAACGGTAGAGATTATGTTAGGGTTTTTTGCCCTAGAAGGCAACCCTCTTTTATGAGGGAAATGTATCAC